>PVJH01002217.1:0-176051 GCA_004026705.1 Nesogale talazaci | reverse complement strand
CACAAAGTAGAATTTATTCCATCTGTGGGAAGGCACACTAGAGAAGTTCAACATCAGCAATTAAAGCCATTCTGGGGTCTAACTGTGTAACAGACCATCAATGCTCATATGTAAGTTCAGAATAAAGCTGAAAAAGATTAAAATAAATCTTACAAGAGTCAAAATATGACCTTGAGTCTATTCCACCTGAACTTTGAGAACATCTTAAGAGCAGGTTTGACACATTGAACACTAATGACAGAAGACCTGAAGAGCTGTGGGAGGACATCAAGACCATCATTCATGAAGAAAGTGAAAGGTCATTAAAAAGACAGGTAAGAAAGGAAACATCAAAGTGGATGTCAGAAGAGACTCTGAGACTTACTTTTAATCACAGAGTAACTAAAGCAAATGGAAGAAAGGGTGAAGTCAAGGAGTTTAAAAAGGCCGAAAATTATAACAAAGTATGCAAATATCTAGAATTAGAAAACCAAAAGAAAAGAACAGGCTCAGCATATCTGAAAGAACTCAAGGAAAAAATCAAGCTCTCAATTTCAATTTTGAAAAATGCTATAGGCAAAATATTGAATGATACAGGAAGCAACAAGAGAAGATAGTCATATAAAAAAAAAAGAACTGGTTAACAATCCACCAGGACAAGAGGCAGCACATGAGCAAGAGTAAATGGTGCTTAAGGAAGAAGTTCAAGCTATACTGAAAGCATCAGTCAAAAGTAAGGCTCTAGGAGTTGGTGAAATACCTGTTCATTTCCTGTTGGAATTGAAATATTTCAATAAGCTTAAGAAACTCTGGAACCATAAACTCATCTACTTCAAGAAATTTGGGAGATGGCTACTTGGCCAACTGACTGGAAGAGATCCATATTTGTATCCATTCCAAAGGAAGGGGACCCAACAGAATGCTCAAACTATAGACTCCTATCTCGTGTAAATAAAATTGTGCCGAAGGTCACCCCCAAACAGTCATAGCAGTGCACTGACAAGGAACTGTCAGAGGTTCAGACTGCATCCAGAAGAGAATGTGGAACAAGGAATATCATTGCTGATGTCACATGGATCTTGGTTCAAAGCAGAGAATACCAGAAAGATGTCTTTATTTTATTAACTAGGTTGAGGCATTGGATTGTGTGGACCACACAAAACTATGGATAGCCCTGAGGAGATTGGGAATCCCAGAATACTACATTGCACTCATGCAGATCCCGAACATGCATCAAGAAATGATCGCATGAACAGAACATGGATATACTGCATGATTTAAGGAGCGGTGTGCATCAGGGTTGTGTCTTTTCTTCATTTATCTTCAATCTGTACCTAGCAAATAAACAGAGAAACTGGATTTTTATGAAGAAGAATGTGATATCAAGATTGGAGGAAGGCTTCATAACAACATGCCATATTCAAACGACACACTTTTGCATGCTGAAAGTGGGGAGGATTTGACGCACTTGTTGATGAAGATCAAGGGTTGTATCCTCAGTATGGATTGTAACTCAATTTAAAGGTAACCCAAATCCTTAAAACTGGACCAATAGGTAACACCATAATAAACAGAGAGAAGATTAAAATTTCCAAGGAATTTTTTTCTGTTCATATTTTTCTTGTTTATTGAGCAGAATCAAAGCTCATAGAATCAGCAGTCAAGTGGCATATCTGCTGCACAAGACCTCTTTAAAGTGTTGAAAAACAAGGATATTACTTTAAAGACTGGTGTGCCTAAGCCATAGCATGTTCAGTTGCCTCATGTGTTAGTTTAGGTAGACTAAAGAAACAAGTGTATAGACTATCACATATGTGTAAGAAAGAGTTTTATATCAAAGTGTAATTGTGTATTAAGAAAACATCCAACCCAGTACGGATCAAGTCCATAAATCCAATATTAGACCATATGTCTGAAACCAGCCTTTAAATTCCTCTTCAGATTCACACAACACATGCAATGATGCCAAATGCAGGAAGATCACAGGCCTGTGTGTGAAAAGTCTTGTGCATCCAGTGGCAGTGGAAGTATCTCAGCACATGGCTTTTTCAGCTCCAGGACTCTAGTGTCTTGCCAACAGGAATGTCTCACAGGAAAATAAGCAGAGAAAGTCTGTCTGTATCTGGCTATCAATCGCTGTGGTCCCTCCAAATGAGACCATCAAACTGTAACCTGATTGACAGGCTAGATTTTACCGCAATGCAAGTTGACACCAACTTGTAGATCATGTAACTACCACAGTGAATTAAGTGAACAGTAAATTAAGAATATCAAAGAAGAACCAATGCATTTGAATTCTGGTAGTGCTGAAGAACATTGAAAGTATCATGACTGCCAAAAGAACAAACAAGTTTCTCTTGGAACAAGTATAGTTAGAACGTTCCTTAGAGGCAAGAATGACAAGACTTCACCTCACAAAGTATGGACTTGTTATCGAGAGAAATCAATCCCTGAGGAAGATCATAAGGCTTTTAAAAGTAGTAGGACAGCAAAAAGCCAGGAAGTCCTTCAACATGATGCATTGACACTGTGGCTTCTGTCAATGAGCTCAGACATAAGGCAAGGGCATGGGATGGCACAGGACCTGGCCGTGTTTTGTTCTGTTGTCCATAGTGTCACTCTGAGTCAGAACCAGCTTGATGGCACCAAACGACAACATTATCTTCTAGAATTCTGTTTGGCATCGAATTTCCAGTGTTTCTATTTCCAGTGGTTCTCGGGAACATTTCCTCCATCCATTGAAAGTACCTGAACATCATTCTCAGAATTCCATTTCTGGTAGTTACAAGGCGTTGTCTTCAGAATAATCCTTACAAACTTTGACTTGTTCAGTTGTTTGTGCCAATATCCTCTGTATGTGTGTGTGTGTGTGTGTGTTACTATTGAGTACTATTTCTGCGGCATTGTGGTGTAGCTGTTTGTGTTTTCAGAGCTCTGGGTAGTGTGGCAGTAGTTGTCCTTTTCTTGCTTGAGTGTGGGAACAACCGGGGTTCCCCTTGCTGGAGTACAGGGACAGCCGGCTCCCTCCTTACTGGGCTAAAGAGCTAACTGGGGCCTTCCTTGCCAGGTTATGAGGGAGCCAGATTTCCTTTCTGGGTTGTGCTCGGACCTTGGGACTTCCTTCCTGGGGTGTGGGTGCAACTGGGGACCTCGTTGTTCAGATTTGGAGGTAACCAGGGCCTTTCTTTCCATGCTACGGAGATGCCTGCGGGTTTCCTTACTGGACCACTCAGTAAGGATTAGGACTTCCTTGCGGGGTGTGTGGAGGCAGCTGTGAATTTCCTTGATGGGATGCCTCGGTGTGGCTGGGGTCTTCCTTGTAGGGCCACAGGGGCTCTATAAGCTTCCTTGCTAGGAGTGGGGATACCTGGAACTTTTCTTGCTGGGCCATGTGGGTGCCTAGGGTCTTCCGGGTGGGATCGTAGGACTTCTTGATGTTTTTCTCATGACTTTTGGAGAGGGAATCACTCACTGTGTGATCAGTCCACCATCACTGCGCATTTTGAATTCAATTGTGCTTGCTCCAACTTCCACGTGTGCACCCCCCACCCCCACCCCCAATTTGTTGAAGTTCTAATTTTTGTAGCTCTGAACATGACCTTGTTTAGGCAAACCACTCTCTGTCATCAGTCTTATTCTCACTTTTATCAGCCTTTTACAGGGTTTTGCAGACTCAAAATCTTTACCAGAGGAGACAGCCTCATCTTTCTCTTAGAGACGCTGATGGATTTGAATCACTGACCTTGTGGTTAGCAGCCCAATGCCTAACCCACTTTGTCAACAGGCTCCAGAGAAGATGTTATCAGGTAGATTAACATTACATCAAACTGGAGGATAGTGAGTCCTAATCCAATGTTAGTGCTAACATTATAAAAGATAAGCCAGCATGTGAACTCTAATAATAAATAATTGTTATTTTAAGCCACTAAGCTTTGGAATGTTTGTTACACACTGGATTAGTTTCATAGGGTTGCTGATACCAAGTTCCATGGAGTGGGTGGCTTTCAAACCCAGAAATATGGTATCTCATTGTTCTGGAGGCAAAAGTCTGATCTCAGGGTAATGGCCATGTTGATCCCTTCTGAGATCGGAGGGAGAATCTGTGACATGCTGCTCTCCTAACTTGGTTCTTGGCTTGAACCTACATGATCACATGACATATTTTCTCTGCCTCCTCCCTTCCCATTTGTCTCTCAGCCCTCCACAATCGGGGGATTTTTTTTTTAAGGCTGTTGGTTGGCTCACAGTGGATCTTTTGCAAGCTCTTCTCTATCTGGCTTGCCTAATCCACTAGGGATCAGTGAGCAAGTGGTGGCATTTCCTTCTTGTGGTGATGGTTAAAGCAAAGGAAACACAAGCAGAATCACAGAATGCCTCTTAAGACCTAGGCCAAGAGAAGTGTCATTTTTGCCTCATTCTTTCAATCGAAATCCAGATTATGGGTAAACCATGATTTGGGGTAAACCTGCTGTGGATTAAGAAATTAATGCAATCTACTCCTCAGTACAAACCACCCCCCCAAAAATCAACACTACCATCAATTCTGATTCCCAGAGACCCTATGTAGGGTTTCAGAGACTGTAAATCTTTATGGAAACAGGCAGCCTTCCTCTTTCTCCTGAATTTCTGCTGACTTTTCAGTTTGCAATACCATGGCTAACCCTTTGGTGCCACCAGGGCTTTATCCAAAAGAAGAGATGAAAAAGGTCAGTGAGAGGAGGATGAAGTCATGAGGAGAGAATTTCACATTTAAGGAATGGTGATAACTGTTAGTGTGGTCTGGAACTCCAACAAGATGAAAGACAAACAGTATGCAAGAAGTCTTTGGATCATTGAAAAAGAATTTCAATGGAGGGCTGAGAAATGAATGGAAAGGGAGGAGATAGAAGTAACTCATGCCCATTTATCCAGTAGGTATCTACTCAGTACCTGTTACATATCAGTCACTATTGCCAGTGCTGGAAGACAGAGTGATTTTCTAGTAAGAAGATAGACAGTACACAAGACAACTGATAAATTGTTGTTCTTAGTTGCCAGTGAGTTGAGTAGATTCGGGCTTATGGTTACCCTGTCTGTGCAGAACAGAACCACACCATGGTGTCTTTACAATGGTCATCTTGCAATAAACTGCAATGGAAGTAGACATATCTGACCACCTCTGACTTTCTATTCCTCCCATACCACTGTCCATCTATGCTGGGTTTGATAATTCAATTCATCCCAATGGTCACAGAACTCACAGATAATACAATTAAGGAGATTTATTAGGAAAGTCAATATAATAGCAGAAGCCAGAATCAGTAAACAGTAAGCATACAATCATTACTCTCCTCAGCCTACAGCTAAGTCTCTCTTTCTGGTCTCAGCCTCTCAGCCACAAGGTCCCTTGGTCTTTCCCTTCATGGGCCATGAACTCAGCCCATCTGCTGCTCTGTCCCACAGGTACAGAGTCTGGGGCCAGATGAGGAAAAGCCTTGGTGTTGTTCCTCAGAGCCTCCATGCCTAAGTCTCTCATGCATGGGGTGTTGGAGGTCTCTGCCTTTTAAGAAAGAGATTTTGAATGTGCTCTCCGAGGTTTCTCTCTCCTCTTCAAAGCTGGCGCATCCTGACAGCCGGGAAAGGTGGGATGAGGGGGGTTATAACAGAAACTGACCAATCCCCTCTATTAGTTTTATACATGTCCTGTTTGCAGTATCCCAATCCAATCATTTGGTGGAAGTTACGGGGACTTGGGTAGAAGAGCCATATTAAGAAATTTCACCCCACCACAGATATTTCCAAAGCAAACTCTCAGACATTTATTCTGAGGGGCCTTTGGGTAGAGTTGCACTGCCAACCTTGAGTTTGTACTTGAATGCTTACCATTGTGTGCCACCCAGGGAGTCCTAACCAAAAAATAAGCAAAAAGAATTAAAGCGATACAAACAGTTACAAGGGAAAGAGAGAGGTTATGGGGATGGGAAGCACAGTGAATCTAAAGAGGATGTCTACAAAAACCAGGCTTACGATGTGAGCGTTGAGTTGGCAACTCATAAATGACAACAAGAAACGTAAATTCTCACAGACAGAAAGAAGAGTAAGTGCAAAAATCTTGAGCCATGCAGGAGGTTAGAAAGGGAGCTGGTTCAGGAGTAGGGAAGAAAGAGGAGGTCACTCTGTGACCAAAACTCAAGGAAGAAAGAGTAAACGACACAGTACAGATCAGAGAAGATCAGAGAAGGCTGCCGGATGTGATGGTAAGTGACCATGGTCAACTGCAACCCAACTCATTACCATTAAGTGGACTCTGATTTATAGCAACCTTATAAGAGAGAGTGAAACTGCCCCATGAATTTCCCAGACTGTCAATCTTTAGAGAAGTAGAAAGCCTCCTTTCTCTATAACATTAGGCTCCTCCACATGGTGGAGGAGTTGCGCGTGCTGATCTGTATTTTAAAGATGATTTTGGCAGCCATATGCCGAATGGATTGGACCATGAGGGTTCCAGGAGATCAGTTAGGAGGATAATGCAAGATTCCGGGTAAGAGATGGTTGACGTTGTGCTGGTAAAGGATTAACTATCCGCTCTGGGAAACAAGCTCTGGGGATAACATAGAACTTCTATAGTCTGCACCAAATCCTGTGGTGGGCGATTTTAAATTACAGAGTCACTTACTACAAAGATGGAAAGAAACCTGCAATAATTCACCACTATATGATTTCCACTGTGTGGATCCAAAAATGTAAATAAACTCAAAGGCATTGATAAAGGTAAAATATAGTGAAATAATTAGCAAGTGATACATTTGAGCATGTATAACCTTAGTTTTGAACATAATATTGTAAACTAATAAGATCTATTCTTAACTGCTGGTTTACAAAATTCATAAAACATAATAATCAGCTCTCCTGAACCAGCTGACTTCTCCAAACTATGAGTGTAATAATAATTTGGACAAGAGTGGAGAATTTGCTTTTGAATGTGAGTGGGTTTGTGTTTGTGTGTAAGAGCAAACAAGATTTGAAAATGTTGCTGTTGGCAATTCTGCACACATCTCATCTCCCTGTTGCGATTGGGGATTCATTTTTGTCAATGACTTTATCTGATGCATCATTGTGTTTGCAGCACACATGTCCTTGATTCTAGTAAAAAGTTTCCTTTATGCTAGATCTCGCTCCAAAAGTAGAACCTGAGGAAAGATTTTGATACAAAGCACTTTATCCTAGAAATCATCACGATGGAAGTGATAATGCAAGAGTGAAGGAAGACAACCAATAACATAGCTCAACAGAGGTAAAAAAAGATTTCCCCCCCTTGGTATCTTGTTTTTTAGATCTTCTTGGGATTTTTGAGGGCTCTGATTCAGAAAATTGCATTAGATAGATCACATCAGCTCTAGTTTCTTAGATATGGATCTTCAACTGTTAAGTTATACTAATTTATTACTATATCATTACTGTATCATATATTACTATATCAACTAAATTACAATTTAGATATGAGAAGAATTCAGACTGACAAATGTTAAAGACAAAGCAAAATTAAAAGGTAGGAAGTATTTGGAAAAGATTTAGGTAGAAAGGGACTTCTAAAGGAAGCTGCATATGGATGATCCCATAGTGGTTACATAATGGTTACATCTTGAGCTGCCAATCATAAGGTCAGTGGTTTGAACCCTCCAGTTACTTTGCAACCTTTAAATGATAGAACAGCTCAGAAAGCCCAAGGGACAGTTCTTCTCTGTCATAGGATCATTATGAATTAGAGTCCATTAGATGCAGCAGGTTTTCTTTTGGGTTCGAAAGGCCCTGCAATATATACGGAGAGTGCAAGTTGGATGCAGCAAAGCCAGAACACAGCTTGAGAAGAGTGGGGGGGGGGTATGAAAAAGCACATATATAGAAGGTGTAAGGACAATTTAAAGTATTGAAAATTTAAGACTTCCTACTCGTTTTCATAAATAGTTTGAAAATATAAACTCTTCATCTTCCAATTATGCAGTAAATATTTTGGAACACATTTTAATCTAGAGAAGTCACTGGATAATTCATGTGAAATGTTTCAGGTGAGGCTGACTCTAACCTTCTTTAAAAGAACATTTCTAATTTTCTGTGTTTCTGTGCACATGTGGAGAAGTTGTGCCATCTTATAATGATATGAGAATATTTTGATATTAATAAAGAAGTTTGAACTCTGACAGGCCCATTTTGGGTTTCAGAACATTTGAATCTTTATTTATTGTACCCAACTATGTACCAGTCAGTCAATGACAGCTCATAGCTATCTCATAGGACAGAATGACATTTCTCCCATGGGTTTCTGAGGCTCTAGATTTTTATGGGAGCAGAAAGTTTCATCTTTTTCTAACAGAATGATTGGTAGGTTCAAATAGTTGGCCATCTGGTTAGCAGTCAAACACATAATTCAATACACCATCAGGACTCTTTATTTATTGTACAGTGATTCTTATTGATGGCCACTTTTGAGATAACACATTGGAACTACCTATTATTCAATTCCTAATAAAAGTCAAGTGATACTTGGGGGGAATTCCAAGTTTATGTAATGGGTACTGTTTAAATACATCTTTGAATCAAAAGACACCATGTGAAGTAAAACGTGATCTAGGTATTTAGTACAACACAACCTAAACAAAGCCAGTGTGCCGTTCCTCTATCTCAGGCAAGCCAATGCTACATTTAAACATCCTGATTTTTCAGGGTGAGCAGAGCAAAGTGGTATATGGTACATGTTCTGTATTTCAAAAACTAGAGCTAATAGGAGAATACTGGTGACATTTTTGGAATCACCAAGTCAAATATAGCAAGTAACTTAACATTTGAGGCCCTGAAATGTTTGTTGGTCAGTTTTGTAGGATGTGTCACCAACAATTACAACTATGAGCTGTCAAAGTTTAATCCTATTGAGGAACTCTGGAAGACAGTGTGGAATGTGCCTCGAAGTTACCTAACTGAGAAAGCAGGGAGCCAGAGTACTTACCTACAATTCCTTTCTATTACTCTTTGAAAGCTGTTCTTGAGGCTGTTATCATTGGATTTTGGTCTTTTGCTGTCATCAGAGCCTTCTGCAAACCAGGTGCTCATAATTTAAATCCTAATACCATTCCATTCTCTGCTCTTGCATTTTTACTTCTAATCTTTGGATTACATAGACTGGTATACTTCTTCCATGTGAACTTACTCAGTTGTCACCTCACTTGGATGGCTGCTTACTTTAAGACAAGTCTTTAAGACCCAATAAGCTATTCCTTTTGATAACCAGGAGCCATTGGATTCTTCACCATACTTTGCTATAATACCCATAACTTCAGTGATCACTTTATGACTCCAGAGAATCCCCTGTAACTACTGATCAGGTGTGTTAGGCCAGTTTGATTAGTGAAAAAAAAAAAGAAGTAATTCCCATATATATGTGAGAAAGAGCTTCATAGCAAGAAGTAATTTTACATCAAGAAAGCATCCTATCGCAGTCCAATTCAAGCCAATAAGTTCAATTTTCATGAGGTCACAGCAATGACGTAGAATGAAGGACTATCACAGGTTGGTGGGTACAAAGTCATGTGGGTCCAATGGCAATGGTACCATCACAGAGAGTGGGCAGCAATCGGGGTCAGCCAGCAGGAAGGTGAAGACAGAGAGAGAGAAAAGGAAGCTGGTCTCCAGGGAGCGGTTGCACTTCCGAGTGAGCTCATCAGGCTGCAACCTGACTTACGGGCTACAATTCCATCCCTACACTTTTACCTATCTTCAAGTGGACATGAAATTGTATACTTACCAAACCAGCGATGAGAAAAACCTTGCCATTAGAGAGTATTGGAAAGTGGGGAGTTCTGGCAAGATGGCAGCCAAGTAACACGCGCCAAAGGGCTTCCGTGGGAACCAGCACAGCAAAGCCCCTGAGGGGCAGACTCTGCTCTCCAGGCCAGAAGAGGAGCATCACAGAGATAAGCAGACTCAGATCTGCTAGGTTTTGAAAAGCGGTGGGCTTTTGGCTTACCACCAGAGAGGCCACCTGGGCCTTAGCTTTAGCCCACTGCAGCTGTAGCCTGAGCCAGGGTCCTTTGGCCAGTCCATGGTCTTTACCCCAACACAGTCACAGCCGCCACAGCCACCTTTAAGCAGGGTTTTAACCCCTCGGGCCCCACAGTCAGGCAATCAGGGCTCATCCATTTCTTCACTTTTTTCTGCTCTTTTCTCTTTCTCACCACAGTCACGGCTGCCTCCGTTTTTTCTGTTCACACCCCTTTCCTTTCACCCGCCACTGCCAGCAGCCAGGGCACTCCCCTTCACCCAGGGCAGTGGTTCTTAACCAGTGCATCACGACCCCTTTGGGGATGGAAAAACTCTTTCACAGGGGTCACCCGATTCATATCAGTAGTAAAATGATAGTAATGAAAATAATTCTATGGTTGGGGGTCACCACAACATAAGGAACTGTATCAAAGGGCTGCAACATGAGGAAGGCTGAGAACCACGAACCTAGGGTAACTTTGTCCACCCTCCACCAAGCTGGGAAACTTCTGATACCCACCCACTAACGGCTGGGGGAAATCCCACCACCCTCCATGAGCCTCCAAGCAGCTGGAGAAATCCTCCCTACCTTCTGCCGCCCTCCACATGGCTGGGGAAACTTCATGCTAGCTTTCTACCACCCTCTACATGACTGGCAGAATTTCTGCCCACCTCTTAGCTTATGGTGAAACTCTTGCCTGCCCTACGTGGCCCTCTCAGCAGCTGGGGGAATGCCTGCCTGCCCTTTGTGATGCTCCACTCAGCTGGGGGAACTTTTGCCCGCCTGACAAGGTGTTCCACGTGGCTAGGTGACCCCTTCCCCACTCTCTGTGGTCCTCTATGTGGCTGAGGGAACTTCCTCCTGCCTTCCTCAGTGTTACTTGTGACCTAAGTCCACCCCACCAGCCCTCCCAAGCACTCTACCCCACTGCAGGAAAGTGCCACCTGACCTCCATGGCAATCTTGCCAACAAGGGCAATTCTGGCTGCCATTTGCAGTGCTCTACACCAAACCAATACACCCCCCCCCCACTCCGTGACACTCCTGTTGGAGCAGACAATCCCCACACCCCTCTCCCCGAGGCACTCCAAATTACCGTGGGCCACACCAACACGGCTATCCTGTGAGATCAAACAGCATAGTGCCATCCTCGTGGGTCTGCAACCACCCAACCAGCATACCCTGAGAGGGCCATCCAACTTGCCCTCAAATAACAGAATACTGACTAGTTAAGGAAAGAGTGAAACCATAGGAGGATAAAGAAGTAACCTGACATCACCCCCTCCTCTTCTCCCCGCCCCCCCAACCAGTGCAGTGAGCCACAAGCAGTTTGAAGAAGCATTCCTATAAGTTTCCCAAAGAGAGCGCCCAGTCCTCTTCAACTCTCTGGACAATGGCGCCAGGCTTCTCTAAAATGACAGGCAAACGGCAAACAGCCCCAGACATCTCAACAACAACAAAAACCACAGGAGAATCAAAAGGCAATGTCAGAAGAAGTCCCGAACCCAAGAACAATGTCTGGTACCGTGAAGAGGAACAACATCAGAATAATTGTATTACCAGAGCATGACACAACAAAGAAGTTAACTGCCACAATAGCAAGGGAATTCCTGGAAGAAAACTTCCCCAACTTAATGAATGAGAGTCAGGCAACCATTCAGGAAGCAGAGAGGACACCAGTTAGACGGAGTCCCAGAAAGGAGTCACCAAGTTACATAGTAGTTAAACTCTCCAACTTTGAGGAAAGTAGAACCTCATAAGAGCAGCCAGACAAACAAAACAAAACAAAACAAACATTTAAAACACAGCAGTCACCTATAAAAGCACCCAAATAAGAATATGCCCAGACCTATCAGTGGACACAATGAAGAAGAGGAGAGCGTGGAGTAACATATTCCAAAAATCGAAGGAAAATAACACAAATTCAAGTATATGCTATCCAGCCCAATTATCTATCAAGATATATAGAGAAGTAAGAGTCTTCCCAGAGAAGGAAAAACTCAAAGAATACATTAAAAGAAAGGCAGGCCTGAAAAAGATCCTTGATAATCCAGTATGGGCAGAACAGCACTCACTGAGCTCAAATAAGAAACTGCCACATGGAACAATCCACCCAAAGGTGAACAAAGAGAAAGCAGCCCCCAAGATAACATTGGCTCAACAGTGAAAAGAAGACAAGAATGGATGACATAAACACACATGCAAAACCCACTGATATAAAGGGGAGGTAGGAAAACACTCAGCACAAAAGGTACAAGATGGCATCACTGAGTCCACAGACATGTAATAGCTCTAAATATCAATGGCCTGAACTCAAGCATAAAAAGACAAAAGCGAGCAGACTGGCTTAGAAAACACAACCCGTCGATCTGCAGCCTATAGAAAACACATCCATAGGCTGAGAATCAAAGGCTGGAGAAAAATATACCAAGCAACTGGCAATTCAAAAAAAACAGGGGTTATAATCCTAATCTCAGACAAAAATTGATCTCAAGGTGTAAGTTGTAACTACAGATAAGGAGGGGCATTATATAATGCTCAAGGAAACAGTAGACAAGTAATCAGTGAGCATAATAAATAAAAATGTGCACAATGAGGCCTGTGAAATATGTCAATATAGCACACCAAAAGTTGAATAAATAAACCACAGGTTTGACAATTATAGTAGGAGACTTTAATACACCATTCTTTGAGAAAGATAGATCATAGGAAAAGAAGCTTAACAAGAAGACTACAGATCTAAACATTGCAATTAGACAATTTGACCTGACAGATATTTTCAGAGCTCTCCACCCAAATGGGAAAAAAATCCACATTTTTCTCAAGCCCACACAGCACATACTTGAAGATAGACTACATGCTGTAGCACAAGTCGAATCTGTGTAAATTTAAGCATATGAAGTCATATAGACCTCCCTTTCTGACCACTATGCCATAGGCTGGAAATAAACAGAAGTATGCTTAAGAAAACAAGGGCAAATAATTGGAGGATGGATAGTTCTCTATTGCAAAAGGAGTGGGTAATGACCCAGATCAGAGATGAAATTAGGAACTTTCAAGAAACCAATGAGAATGAGAATACAAAGTATCAAAACCTTTGGGACACAGCAAAGGCAGTTATCAAAGGAAGGTTGATAGCAATACATATACAAATGAAAAAGGAAGAGAGACTTATGAGTGATATGCTGGTACAAAACTTACAGCAATTACAGCAGAGTGAACAGGAGAATACTACTAATAGAAAAAGGAAAGAAATTATAAAAATCAGGGCACGGATACATGAGAGGGAAATGAAGAAAATCATGGGAAAAAAATTAATGCAGCTAAAAGTTGGTTCTTTGAAAGGATTAATGGAACTGACAGACTACTAGCAAACCTAACCAAAGAAAGGAAGGAACAAATTTTAATATCAAGGATGAGTAATGAAACAGGGGACATTACAATACTATGAAGGCCTGTACTCCAATGAACAACTTGGAAGACATGGACAAATACTTGGAAAAGCAATCCCTGTCTAGACTATTCCAGATGGATGTAAAAAATCTCAACAGATCCATAGCAATAGAATAGATAAGGTTATCAAGGGATTGCGAAGAAAAAAATCCCCCAGGCCAAATGACTTCACAGGAGAATTCTACCAAGCATTCAGGGAGAACAGACACCAACCTTACACAAACTCTTCCAGAGTATAGAAAAAGATGACAAACTCCCAAACTCTTTCTATGGAGCTATGATAACTCTGATACCTAAAGTAAGCAAGGATTTCACAAGAATTGAGAACTACAGACCAATATCCGGAATAAACATTGATGCAAAATCCTGAGTAAAATACTGGCCAGTAGAATACGAAAGTATATAAAACAAATAAATTCACCATGACCAAGTGGGATTCATACCAGGAATGTAGAGATGGTTCAACATATAAAAGACCACTAGGATTATTTGGCACATTGACATGAAAAATTATAAGGACCACATGATAATATTGGTAGATGCAGAAAAAGCATTCAACAACAGCGAGCACCCATTTCTGTTTAAAACACTCAAGAAGATAGAAATGGAAGGGAAATTCCTCAATCTAACACAAACTTTATGTGAAAACCAACAGCCAACATGGTATTCAATGGAGAAAAGATGAAAACAATTCCACTGAAAAAGGAAACCAGAGAAGGATGCTCCTTGTCCCCACTCTTATTTAACATCACACTGGAGATCTTAGCTAGCAACATAAGGCAAAGAAAATTCATGAAAGGTATTTGTGGAATGAAGAGGTGAAACTATTGTTATTTGTAGATGATATGATTTTACATATGGAAAATCCCAAAAGTTTCACAAGGGGAGTGCTGGAAGTGATAGAAGAATATGGCAGAGTGTTGTCAAGGTAGCCAGGCCCTAACATATCATGAGTCTGGTAGGTGCAATTGTTAAAGCGATAATAAGTAAAGATTATAATAAAGTCATAGAAAATATGAGAGAGAGAAACAGTGGAGACAGGCACATTTTATGGTAGTATGCTCACCTCAACCCCACTTGATGGTCCACGTAGAGAGAGAGTGGCAGGAGGAGGGGAGGGCATGGGGATATGGCACAGGGAAGCAAGTGAGGCGAGGGAGAGGAGTTGGGGGAGGAGAGGCAACCAAGAGAGAGCTTCTTTACTGCTGACCGAGGTGTATATCAATTTGGGGGGTGTGTGGTTACAGGTAACCACATGTCACAGGAAGGGGTTGAACTGTATGCTATAGAGCAGCAAGGGGGTTGATCTAGGGACATACACACAATAGGAAGGGGAGGTATAGAGGGGCTTACATGTGACAAGAAGGGAAGGCCCCAGACTCATGATTGCAGCCTAACTTTGGATGTCACTGAACAGGTTTGATTTGTTCCCTGACTCTTCATAGAGACCATAAACAGTAGGGTATGAGCCCCACCTACTAGAACCAGACTGATGGCTGAAATCCTTCATAGAGAGGTAAGCTATTATATAAAACAGGGGGTGGACCCTACCAGAAATCCATCTGACAGGGTGAAAGCATAAATATTTGGAGAAGATAGAGTTGAGAAAAAGTCTTATATTAATCCCACAGAATGACAGGATACATGATCAACAAACAGAAGTCAATCTGACTGCTACACACATCAGACAAAGTTATGAAAGAATGGATCAAAGGGTAGTGCCCTTCATAATAGCTAAGCAAAAATTGAAATGCCTAGGAATATACCAGATTTTAAAAATGAAAGATTTGTATGAGGAAAACTATGGACAATTATTACAAGAAAGCAAGAGTGACCTCAACAAATGGAAGAATACCCCATGCTCATGGATCATAAGATTCAATATAATGAAGATGTCAGTTCTGCCCAAGGCATTATAGAAATTTAATGCTTCCCAATAAAATCATTGGAAAAAAATGTAATGCTATCCCAATATAAATGCCATCATTTTTCTTGAAAGAATTGGAAAACTGATTATCAACTTCACATAGGGAGGGAAAATCCCAGGATTAGCCGAGAACTCCTTAAGAAAGACAAAGTTGGAAGGTTTGCTTTACCTGACTTTAGCACCTATTATCCAGACACAGTTGTCAAAAAAATGTGGTATTGGAATAATGACAGCTACTTAGAACTATGGAAAAGAATTGAAAACCCAGAAATAAAAGCATTAGCATACAGACAACTGGTCTTTGTTAAGGGCCAAAAAAAAATTATCAAATGGGAAGAGATACCCTTTTCAACAAGTGGTGCTGGAAAAAATGGACTTCTGTCTGCAGAAAAATGAAGCAAGATACTTACCCCACTCCATACACAAGAATAAACTCAAGATGGATCACAGACCTTGAGGTAAAACCGCACAATAGGGGCCATTCATGAGAGAATTGGGACAAACCTGAGAACCTAGGCACAGGTAATACACAGGCTATCAGAAATAGGAAAGGACAAAAACATAGAGGCAAAAATTGACAAATGGGATACACTGAAGATAAAACACCTGTGTATGTTGAAAAACTTGTCTAAGAGAGTAATAAGAGAACCCACCATCTGAGAAAACATCTTTAGCAATGACACATCAGACAATGGCCTTATCCCTAAAATCTATACTATTCTGTTAGCTTACAATAAGAAAAACAGTAAATGCTCACCGAGAATGTGGGCAAAGAACCTGAACAGAAGTTTCACAAGGGCAGAAATCTGAATGGTCAATAAACATATGGGAAAGTGTTCCTGATAATTAGCCATAAGAGAAATACCAATTAAAATAACTATGAGATACCACCTAACACCCTTAAAGCTAGCCCAATTCAAAATTCAGAGTAACAAGTGTTAGAGGGGCTGGAGTGAGATAAGAACTCTTGTCCACTGCTGGTGGACTTGTAGGTATATGCAGCCACTATGAAAATTGATTTGGTGATATATAAAACAGAAGGAAACCGAGTTCCTCTATGATCCTACTTAGTATATACCCTAGTTGGTATCTACCCAGAAGAGCCAAGAAACAAATGATGGCCAGACATCTATGTTCCAGTGTTCATCCTGGCACAGCTCACAATTCCAAGCATTTGGAAACAACCCAAATTTACATCAATGGATGAATGGATTAAAAAACTGTGGTAAATACATACAATGGAGTACTACACATCACTAAAAAGTAGTGATGAAGCACATCGTCACATGGGAAGGATTGGGGGAAATAATGTGAAGTGAAGTCAAGCACAAAAGGACAGGTACAACATGAGTCCCCTGAGGTAAGTTTAAAAAGCAACAGGGGCATAGGGGAAAAGCTACTGCCTGCATACATTTCCAGGGTGAGGTCCTGGTTCTATGGCTGGGGCCAGACCCAAACCAGGGATGCATATGGCAGCCAACTAAAAAGGAGGGGGAAAGAAAGAAAGGGAAAGAAAAGATAGCCCAGGGATGGGCACTCACCTACCCTGGGGAGGATATTGCTTATATCGCCAAAGAAGGAGAAAGGGACCAGAAATCAACCTGATACACCAAAACATGAATGCGACACACTGGCACGAAGCAGTGAACCATCAGAGAGGTCTGCAGGGCTGGCCTCAATTCAAGCTACATGGACACCCATCCTCCAATGCCCCTCCTCCCCCCAACACACACAGAAGAATGCTTTACACGGGACAGAACTGAAGCTGCAACTTAGGGAGAGAGGCACTTCTGATCAGAGCACACAGAAACAGATGGAAAGGGAAGAAGAGAGGGAGTGGAACATAGGAACGGTCAATGCACAGAGAGGACCATAGGGCTGTCTCCACCATGAGACATGATGCTCCTCATTGGAGACACAGTGCGGAAATTGTGCCCAATCTGACATCACCACACTGGGGCAAAAAACTAACAGGGTGCAACAGAGCAGAAAGGGGAGCAAAGCAATGAAGTCTCCAGATACCAAAAGTAGACTTTTGGGCCCAGGCATGACACCCCATCAAACTCAAGTGGAAAATACTCCTAAAGGTCAACTTTGTCAGTCTGGGTAGACTAGAGAAACAAATCCATAGACACGCATATGGATATAAGGAAAAGGTTTATATATAAAAGGAATGGGACACTGAGAAAGCATTCCAACCCAGTCAAATTCAAAGTCATAAGTCCGATATTAACCCACATGCCCAAAATCAGTCTACAAAGTTTCCTTCCGACTCATGAAGTCACAGGCCAGTGGGTGCAGAATCCTGGCGCTGGCAACGGTCCCCTCATAGCTCCTCACTTCCAGGGCTCAGGGTCCATCAACAGCATCCAGTGGTGGTAGAAGCAACTCAGCACTGGCGGGGATCTCCAAGTGGCCTCTCCAGCTTCAGAGGTCTGGTTCCATCAGGGCAAGGCCATATGGCTTCTCCTCAGCCCCTTCCTTGGAGGCTGCCATCTTCTCTTCTCTGTAGTACGTTGTCTCTGAGACTAACTCCCAACAACCGGGGAGATAGTGTCTCATCTCCATGAGGGATATATCGTGAGATTTCCCTAAAGTCTCAGGAGAAAGCCATGCCCACACAGAGGTCTTAATGGCTATTTCCAGATTAACAGGCCAGACTCCACCCCTACATCTCAACCATGAAATTAACATAAGCACATGACCACCACATCAACAAACAGTCCTGGAACAATTTTTAGGCTTTTCTTTTTTGTTGGTGGTGTTTTTTGTTTTCTTTTGTTGTTTTGTTTTTGTGCTTATTGTTTTCACATGTCTAGTTAGATAAGATAGATGTGATAAACAATTCAGAGGAGAAAACAATGGGACTGATGGTTCTGGTCGGGGGGAGGCAGGGGAAAGGAAGAGGGGTGCCAACAAACCCAGGGACAAGGGAACAAGTGATCTAAAATTGATGGCAAGGAGGGCATAGAATGCCTGTTGAGTTTTGATCAAGTGCAATGCAGCTAGAAGGAATTACTGAAACCCAAATGAAGGTCATATATGATAGTGGGGTAAGAGGAAAGTAAAAGGAAATAGAGCAAAGAACTACTAGAAGGCAAAGGATATTTATAGAGGCCTAACTACAGGCATGCACATATGTAAATATATAATGATAGGGAAATCTATCTATGTACGTATATTTATGTATTAAGGTAATAGACCAAGGTTGAGCCTTGTCTCAAGTATTCCCTCAACACAAGAACACTTTTTTCTAATAACCCAGCATTCTATGATGTTCACCTTCCCCTCATGATTGCTGACGCAAAAAATGAGTGCATAAACACATGTGGTAAAGAAGGGTGATGGTGCCCAGCTATCAGAAGATAATAATGTCTGTTGTCTTAAAGACTTGCAGCTAAACAAGCAGCCATCTAGCAGGAAGCAACAAAGTCCACATGAAAGAAGCACACCAGCCTGTGTCATCAGGATGTGTCGATGGGATCAGATATCAGGCATCGAAGACCCAAAACAAAAGATTATATAGATGTGAATGAGAGAGTGGAGACCCAGAGCCCATCTATTGGCAATTGGACATTCCCTCTCAAAGGGTCACAGGGGAGAGATGAACCAGTCAGAGTGTAGCAAATAGTACTGATGAAACATACAACTTTCCACTAGTTCTTTAATGCTTCTTCCCCCGCTCCCAACAACATGAATTCGGCTAGACCAGAGCATGTACACATAATAGTACAGACAAGAACTTGCAACTCAGGGAATCCAGGACAGATAAACTCCTCAGGACCAATAATGAGAGAAGTGATACAGGAAGAGAAGGTGAAAAAGGGGGAGCAAGGGGAAACCCATCACAATGATCTACATACAACCCCCTTCCATTGCAACAAGCAACAGAAAAGTGGGTGAAGGGAGACAGCAGTCAGTGTAAAACATGAAAAAAATTATAAATTATCAATGGTTTATGAGTGAGGGAGCGTGGGGAAGGGGGGAAAGGAGATGATATCAAGGGCTAGAGTAAAAAGAAAATGTTCTGAAAATAATATGTACAAATATGCTTGACACAATGGATGGAGGGATGGATTTTGATAAGAGCTGTAAAAGCCCACAATAAAATTATTTTAAAAAGAAAGTGGATTAAGACCGATATGGTTATGTTAAAAATAGCACCTTATTTTTAAAATTTTAATTCAGTTTTATTTCAGAATCTCCAACATTGAAAACTCTTATAAAAAACATCCAAGCATAGGACACAGAATTGCAGCAAACAGAATTTTTATGGGGAGCTAACAGACATTAGAATGCATGCTTCTTTGAGCTCACTGGTTGTGAACTGATTTCAAGTACTCCTGCAAAGCACCTTGCAAGCTCAGTCCACAGTCTCAACCAATCCGTTGAAGTTCACTTCACCACACTTACAGATCATTAATAGAAGAGAACACACACCATACAGCATTCACAGCAGTTGACAAAGGGGTCAGAGAGATACAAGTATCATTTCACTTAATACATTAGACTGAGACATGAAAAATAATAATTTATAAATTATCAATGGTCTATGAGGGAGGAAGGGTGGGGAAGTGGGGAAAGGAGCTGTTTTCATGGGCTCATGGGTTACCTAGAAACAAAACTCACTTAAAATCTCCCAACAGATGTGGATATCATTTGAATAAAAAAACATTCGTACATTATTTGCTGTCTGCACATACTCACTAAAGTGACAGAGTTGAAAGACACATCTTGCCACATTCAAAAATACCCACGGTGCACCACCAAGTCTCTGCTCGTGCTGTCTCCTTTTCTCAATTATGCCTCAGCACCACCATCAGTCCCATACAAGGTCTCAAATTTCAAACAGCTTTTTCCCCATATAGTAGCTTTGAGTTCACCTACTATCAAATATACAGCTTGTGCCATGTGATGACAAATTCTTGAATGAGAAAGCTCTACTTTCAATGAAGTGCTTCCTCCACAAACATTTGAAATGAGATGAACTGCAGAGATTAAATGAAAGCTTCTTATTATATTTTTGTATATGAGGGGAGACAATTGGAAGTTTGGGGGTGTTGTTTTTTGTTTTTTTGGTGAGACACTATGAGTTTATAAAAATTTCAATTTCCACCAGTCTCAACCAGCCAACCAACCAACCAACCAACCAACTAGTCAACCAATCAACAAACAAACAAACAACCAGAAGCCATTAACCAGAGGATTTGGAATCCATGCTTGAGTCAAAAACTCCATTAAAACCATTCTTTCACTTGAATTTAAGGCTGATCCAATTGCTGCACTGGAATTGGAGCCACTGAACCAATGGCCTGATTTGACTCCATTTGCATGTTGCATTGGCTTTACTTATGACCTGATGTTGCCTTACTGGTTCTGCTGACTGGCTAGCATGTCCATCTTTCCCCAGCTGCTTTGAAGTGCTGCTTGGATTGTAGCTATTGTGGCTGAATTAATGCTAAAAGCCACAAAGTTCATCCCCCACCCTATGACCTAGATTATTTCCCAAGCCATCCCCATTCCCTCAATGATTACCGAATCCACCCTGATTCCCAAAGTCACCTGGATTACCACCAAATCTTCCACTCCTTTCTGTTCTGTCTGTTGCTATTGTTCTTAAGTTCAGCATTATGTACATACACACATACATACATATGGATTCTTTTAATGATCAAGTCCTCTCCACAAAAAGACTGGGCAACGTGATCATCTGTAAATGTATGATTGATTGAATTGAATGATTTTGTAATCAAGACATCTATCACTTCTCCAGACTGGAAAAAGTACTGTTGCAACACATCGGCTGTTACCTATATCCTCTGTATAGCATGCCATGAGCACCTTTCTGTTCAGGGATTCTTCTGGGCCTGCTTAGAATGAGGGATCTTGTAGTTGGACCATTGTCCATCTACTAGACAAGGGAGTACTCCTCCCCAAATGGATTTTTTTCAAAGCTATGTTTTTTACAAAACAATCTTATAACTGTCAATGTACTCTGCATTACACTTAATACATCTGTCAAATCTGTGATTTCATTCTTAGGAACATTTTTTCAAACTCATCTGTTTGGATGGCTAACAGCACCTCCCTCATATGCTTCTTCACCTTTTCTACACAGTCATATTACTGTCTTTACATGTCCTTCTTCATTCACGGAAACAAGAAGAAGTTGAACCAAGGGAGGTCAGGTGAGTAAGGTAGGTGGGGTAAGAGGCATGCTGCTTTTTGCCAAAATGGTCACAATGAGATGTCTGTGTGGGCAGGTGCACTGTCATGTCAGTCCCCCATCTGCCACAAATCAGGCCTTTTCTGTCATACACTGTTAAACTATCTTTTCAGAACCTCTAAATAGAAAGCTTGATTAGCAGTCTCAGCTGGTGAAATAAACTCCACATGTACCTAGTCAGCATTTTTATCCATTCGGGAGGTTGATGGACATTCAGAATGAGGTTTTTCATCAATCAACATTTCACCTTTTTTGAAATAAGAAAACTACTTGTACGCATGAGGTTTTCCCATAGCACTGTCCTTGTAAACTGTGTTCAACATCACAACTGTTTCTGTGGCATTTTTTTTTTAACAGAAAGATTTGCTGTGACCCAAGAGAACCTTCCCAGGTGACATTGGGCTCAGTAATGTAGAGTGACTTGCTCTATGCTCCTCTTGTGGGAAAAAATGTGTACTGCAAATACAGAACTTTTTTCCTATTTTGGGGAGGGAGTATCCCCTTGTATGTCATCACTGTGAAATGACTTTCATCTGGGTCTCATATTTCAGAAAACAAAAATCCCTTTGAATAATCCATCAGTTTTAATATCTTTTTTGACCTGCCCCATAAGAATGTCTCCAAAAGTATTAAAATATTCCTTCAGTTCCTGCTCAGTTCTTTTCCATGGCATACCCTACCAAATCAGGTGTTTTCTTGATGGCTCTCTTCCCTTTCACTGCTGACAAAGCACCGTTGCATCCATCTTTGGGCTAGTTGACAACATAGGCCAGGTTCCCCAGCTGGCACTGGGGACGAGTAGAATTCCTTCCACCAGGCTGGCGCTTCTCAGACACTGAGACGCTGGCTTCCTGTAGCACAGGCCACAGGACCCTGCACACTGGGCTATCACCTTCTGACCGTAGTTCGGTTGGCTCATTGTTCTCATCTCTGGTTGCTTGAATAAATCCAGGCATCTTGTAAGTTTCCTGCTATACCACTGCTAGGAAGCCTGGCAAGGAAATGCACAGCGAGGGACCTGAGAGGACCCCACCTACCGCTTCACGCTCACAAAATCAAATGTAACACCTTATCATTGGTTCTCCCTTCTGACTTATTGTAAAGTTGTTCTCCTTTTTTATTACTTCCTGTTTTATTTTGGATGGATGTTCTTATCTGTTCTTTTTTAATTATCTTAAGCTTTACAATCACTTAATATACAAATGTGTGCCAATAAGGTAGCTCCGCTACCTTATGCTTTTTAATAAGTTGCTAAAAGCACCAATCACAAATACTAGTTCAACAGTTTTATATGTTTTGGGGTAGGCATTTGAAAGACGTCTCATGATTTACAACTTAAGAATTGAAACACAAAATTCAACTTTCTATCCCATCATGCTGACTTTTAAAAGCATCTGACCTTAGCCATCCTCTATCAAAATGTGAAAAGTAGCAAATGTTCTTTATTTGATATCATACACACACCATACTGAATGCTTTTTGTTAGTTAGAAGACACTATTTTAGACAGGACATTTTCACTTGACGAACACATCTAAGAACAAAAAGATAGAGTGGCCATTGCTACCTTTTCTTCAATCCTTGCCTTTAAACACGCTCATGAATACAAATTGAAATCGCTGGGTCTTGCTCTATTCCATGAGGCAATGTAGAGACTTCCTAGTATTCAAATATATTCATATAAGCAGATATAAATCTAAAAATAATCTAAATCTATGTGTTATAAGATGGTATTCATTATCTTTGTGGAAAATTCAACATGACCAATCCAACCTAGCGTCAAAAGCCCAAGCACACCTTAAGGGAAAGAAGAGAAAATGGAAATTTCTTTTTTAAAAATTTAAAAGTTTGATCATAGTCATTTAATCACAACCAATCTTTAATTTAGTTTAAGACTGTTGACCAAAATGTTCTCTAAGTCATGATCTGATTTCTGGTGTATAAGATCAATTTAAATACGGTACATGTAAACAAAAAAAGTCACAAGATATTTACTCAGCAGCTTTCTTTAAATAAGCTATCAAACCTACCTTTTCTCCCTTCTTAATGCCAGCAAAGATCATTTTTGTTCCAGCCATGGACTTCTTGGGATTCTTCAAATCTCCATTAGCATGTCCTATCCCCAGGGCATAACTTTGCTCCTACTGGCATCTGTGTCTGTGAATCCAGGGGTTTGACCAGTCTTCCGCCCAAACAAATCATGCAGACTGGCCCAGTCTTGTGTCTGCCCTTCTTTCCACAATGTGGCACTGGGCACACTTCTCAAGTTATCCATCTTAAATTCGCTTTCATGTTGTGCGACACACGACTGTATCTGTCCAGAGGTTGATGCCGGGTTCTCTGAGCCTCGAATTGAAGTTCTTCCCTTTTGTTTTGTAATTATGAGGGTTGGGGGTTGTATGCTTTTCTTTATATGAGATTCAGGATAGCAAAATCTATATAGACAGTAAACTGGATGAAGAGTGCCTTAGGGTTATGCCAGGGGAGGTTCCAATTCATAGAGACCCTGTGTACAACAGAACTAAACACTGCCCAGTCCTGTCCCATCCTCGCAATTGTTCTTATGTTTAAGCACATCGGTGTTGCCACTGTGTCGGTACGTCTTGTCAAAGGACTTCCTTTTTTTTTTTTTTTTTTTTGCTGCCTCTTTATGTAGCATGATGTCCTTCTCCAGCGACTGGTCTCTCCTGACAGCATGTGCAAATATGTAAGATGAAGCCTCATCATCCTTGCCTCTCACGAGCATGGCTGTACTTTAATCTGTTAAGAAAAATAAATGACTAACGTAATCAGAAATGAACAAAGGACATTAATCTCATTTTTAAGTTGCAAATGGCCAAAACGCAGATGAAAGAATCCAGGTTTATTTAGGCAACTTCCATTCCTCTCCCCACTGTCAGCCCTGTTGAGTCTCCAGATTCGCATATAGTTCTCGATGCCATTTGTGGTGTTTATGTATGTGAGCATGCCGGAGAGTGAGAGATGAACTCTGACCAATCCACACTAAAGTTTTATCATATCATCGTGCAATACTTCTCAAACACTTTCACTAAACTGCCTTGATTGGCAGGGGAGGGTGAATTTGGATTTTGAGGATGGGCAACTCCGATCGCTAATGGTCTTCCCAAGACATGTCCAGGTTAGAGTGAAACATCCATGTGAATTTTGTATTCTCCAAAATCTGTCCCGTAAGTGGGGTTTCTCACAATGGAAATGTTTTTCCTTATTTTTAACATAAAAGGAATATATATGAACAAAAAAGTAAGTAACTCACAAAAAAACTTCATTTTTAAAAATTGCAGATGGATAAAAAGCACATTTTTTAAAAGGCCCAAGATCATTGATCACTAAGGAAATGTAAACCTGAACCACGTCATCCCTACTGTGATAGTTTTATAATCTGTGGTCAATTTAAGACTGACGAGTAAAGGAGTAGAGATTAGCCTGTCAGGTCACAACTTGATGACCTCACTTGGAGGCGCTAAGGAGAGCAACAACTCCCTGGAGGTGGACACATGCTTACTCCCTATGAAACGTGCTTGCTGACAGGACACGTGGAGCGACGCTAGAGTCCTGGAACTGAAGGAACTACGTGGAAACTCCTGCCAGTGCTGAGATGCCTCTACCACCACTGGATCCACAAGACTTCCCACCCACTGGCCTGTGATCTTCCTGCATTCAGCATCATTGCATGTGTTTTGGGAGTCCGATGAAGAATTTATTGATTGGTATCAGATTTATGGACTTGATCTGGACTAAGCTGGGATGTTTTCTCAATTTTCAATTTCTCTTGTATGTAAAATTCTTCCATATATACATAGAGTGTCTCTAGTCTATCCAGACTAACATGCCTACTAACATGATGATTACACAAACAGAAAATAGCAAGTGTTGGTGAAGATGTGAAGAATGTGGGAATTTAAAGTGGTGCAGCTGCTCTAGAAAACATCTTGGCAATTCCTTAAAAGGAATTATATGCAAATATATCATTAACATATGATTCATCAAGCCTACTCTTAGGTATCTACTTAAAAAAATTGAAATCAGGCAATCAAGCAGATACTTGTTCATTGCAGCATTACTCACAGTAGCCCCAAAGTGGAAACAACACAAGGATCCATTCGCAAATGAATGGATAAATGAAATCTATATATGCAATATAATATAATCCAGATCTCAAATTCTGATGTACCATACAAGATGGAGGAACCTTGAAATCACTATACTGCGTAAAATAAATAGACACAAAAGAACAAATGTTGTATGTTCCCATTTATTTATAAAATATCTAGAATAAACCAATGCATAGATACACTTAGTAGTAATTATTAGTCATCACCAAGTGTAGTAAGAAAGATAATGGGAAGTTATTGTTTAAAAGGAACTGAGTTTCTTTTAAGATTGATGAAAAACTTGGAAACGTTGATGATGGTTGTACAATGTGGTGAACATAATAAATGTCACAGTAAAAATAGTGGAGATGGCAAACATTGTGCTATAAAATGGATATCCTACCCAAATGTAAACATTAATTTAAACACACATGAGTCTACAATGCATATAATATAGGAAAACATATTAAGAAAATATGAAATAACCACCTAAACTCACAGCTACTCATACAATATTTATTTTTGCTTTCTACACTATTCTCTATTGATACATGGTTTGCTTTAATATAATTAAGTTATTTACCATGATGCCAAAGGATTCTGTTTATCTGCTATCAAGTTCAGTCATTGAGGAATTCATCTGTCAATGTGAAAAGCAGGTACTCAAGTGTGACCCCTCTAGGAATCGTGTATATTCCTGAAGAAGGGGGAAGAGAGAGGGCACAAGAACCATCTGGAAATGTCCTGAGGGGAAACTGAGTGGGAGTGCATGTTTGCTTCAGCACAGATCACCAAGGTTGCCTGCCCTTGACACATGTCCCTCAAAGTGGTGCCTCAAGGGAACACCTGAACACTTTGCAACGTGCCATTTTCTCTGAATGCCCTACCTGTAAACCTAGATTAACTGAGACTGTACCTCTCTTTCTGTAAAGTAACAGACATAGGAATTCCTAAAGAAGGGTTTTCTTTCATGCACAAAAATTAATCTCTGGCATTGATTAGAATATTTCACTGTGGTTCTGGCAGGACATATACTGGCATCAGAATGTTAAAGAAAATCTACATAGAAAGCTATCAAGAGGACGGTAAGGTTGATTGATCTGACAGTTGGGGGTGGAGAGAGGAGAGGAAAAGGGGACAAAACATCACCTGGGGAACGTGTTCCGTTGTACAGGGGCTTTCCCAAGCTCTTCCAGGGTCAGGCCTCTCCATGACCGCTTGTTGGAAGTAACTCAAAAGCAGAGCAAGCAGGGAGGCTTGTGTACTAATTCATAGTGAACACTTACACATTTCTTTCACCATATCAAAGATTCTGCTTCGATCTCTCATTCAACCAAACAGCACCTTCTTATAGAATCAAAGTTTCATTTCAGATCAGCAATTTCTGATCAGAATAGAGTACCCAGTAAACACAACTTACTTTTGCTTATTTACTAATATATAGTAAATAGTGTGACAGTTTGTTGTTGTTGTAGTTGTTTGTTTCCCACACAGAAGATTCTGCGTCTAGGTCTGGATGGAATTTGTCTCTTTCTCAACTTCAAAGTACGTTCTTACAGAACCACAGCCTCTTTTCAAAACTATAATCCTTGACCGGGATAGAATACTTAGCAGGCAAAGTAGGAATGAGTTTGTTTGTGTTTACTTACCAATCTCTAGTGAGCAGTTTCACACGTTTTTCACCACAGATATGAAGTTGCTCAGTTCAAATTAGTAACTTAGCACAAGTAAGTCCGTACTTACCTTACTTGTGGATACGGCACTCTCGCCACAGGATACATCAGTGGCAGATTTGCAGACCAGTAACATACAGGGGCATTTGAGCAGATTCCTTCAGCCACTGGGTAGGGTTCCCACTCTCAGCACAGATGGGAATAAGCAATGTTTACCTCCCAGTCTCTTGTTTTTATAAAAGCATTTTGCAAACAGAACTAAACCTGACTATGAGTCAGATTTCACTTGGTAGAAGTGGGTTGGGTTGGTTGGGTTTTATTTCCATTGATTAGATAGTTAGGGGCATCCCCGTGACACAGAGGTATAGTGGTGTCTATATATGAGGGAGACTCAGGTTTGATTTCTACTGAACGTACCTCATGTTGCCACCATTATCTATCTGTCAATGGAGACTTGTATGCTGCTGCCAAGTTAAACTAGTCTCAATGGTTAAGCTGAACAAGGAAGAAAGGTCTGGTGATGTAATTTTGAAAACCAGTCAATGAAAATGTTATGAATCACACACTGGGAGGAGTGTAAAAGTTAAAGGTAACATAGGTAAATACCATTACATACACAATCCTGCAATAACATTGATTCATGAACAGATTCATGTATAGACACACAAGTTGAATAGGCATGGGAGGGAGAATATATGAGTATATATCTGATAGAGGGTATTTCTCTGTGTATATATTTATGTTACAAATATATTTATTAATATAGTTGTGCCAGTCATGTGCTTATGTTAATTTTATGATTGAAATGTAGGGGTGGAGTCTAGCCTGTTAATCTGGAGATAGCCATTGAGTAGCCAATGAGGCCTCTATATGGGCATGGCTTTCTCCTGAGACTTCTGGGAAATCTCACGATATTTCCCTCGTGAAGATAAGAAGCTATCTTCCCCAGTTGTTGGGACTTAGTCTCAGAGACGATTAATCATGGACAAGACAAGCTGACAGCGTTTGAGAAGCTGGAGGAGCCGGTGGAGAGAACACACAGCTTTGCCCTGATGGAGCCAGACCTCTGAAGCTGGGGCAGCCAGATGGAGACCTCTGCCAGCGATGAGTTGCTTCTGCTGTTGATGGACCCTGAGCCCTGGAGGCGAGGTGCCCTGCCAGCACCAGGATTCTGCACTCACTGACCTGTGACTTTGTGAGTCGGAAGAAGACTTTATAGACTGATTTTGGGCATATGGGTTAATATCGGACTTATGACTTTGAACTGGAGTGGGCTGGGATGCTTTCTCCATGTCCCATTCCTTTTGTATATAAATCCTTTCCTTATATCGATATGTGTGTCTTTGAAATTTGTTCCTCTAGTCTGCCCAGACTGACACAGTAGTGGAGCATATAAAACTTCTTAGACATTGTCTAACTCTTTGAGGGTATGAGTTTCAGAGTTTTGGGGTTCGGGACTTGGTCAATTGACATAACACATAGTCCATAAGATAATTTTCTAAATCTCACTTTGGTGAGTAGTTAATGGGGTATTAAAAGCTCATAATTGGTCATCTATGGTGTAACTATAGGTCCAGAGCAAAGAAGAGTGAAGAAAATAAAATATGCAAGGAAACACAAAAACATTATTTCCTGGACCTGGGGAACAGAAAAACTCGATGATGCCTGACTATCACTACTCACTCTGTTAAGGAGATCACAGTAGGTCTTGGATAGAGTGGGAGAAGAGTGGAACAAAATTCACTATATAGAAAAGGACAAGACTTAATATTTGTATCCATTCAGATGGAACCCTCAAGGCTATGGCCCTTGTTCAACGTTTACATCTGGAAAAGAACTCATCCTAATGAATCAATTGTCACCCAAACAGAGCGAGGCCTGTAAGGGAAACAATAGAACTAGGCAGTGGAGGTCATCTCAAAATAATCACCTTTTTGAGAGGAAAAGGACAGTATTAGCCCAAAGACAAAGTTGAAAGGCTTAGGAAAAAGGAAGTAATGGAAACAGTAAATACAGGGAAGGAGTGGAATAAGTGATATTACATTGTAAGAATTGCAATCAGTGATTAAAATGGAAAATGACGTGCTCTGTAAACTCAACAAATTCATAATAGAAAGTTAAAAAATAAAATAATCCCCCCAAATTCTGTGAGTCATAATACTTTGAGCTGCATCCCATCCCAGGGATGGGGCAGGACAGACAGTGGTTTGTTCCTCTGTGCAGGAATGAGGTTCTTGGAATCCCAGGCAAACATGGCAGTTCACAGCAATCTCGTTTCAGGGGCTGCAGATCTAGCAGGAACAGAGCAGACAAATAGGTGTGGTAATAAACCAGAGAATTACAAGTAATAATAAAGCTAGATGATGGGATGGAGAGTGATAGTGGAGAGGAGGATACTTTAGGATGCTTACGTAAAGCCCAAGTGGCATTTGAGGTGCAAAATGAGCCATCAGAAGGAAACAGCTTTGGGGAAGACACTGGGACAAGGATCTTTCCCCTATTCTAGAACTTCATACAAATGAAATCATGTGTGTACTCTTTTGTCTCCAACCTCTGTTGTTTCACATGATATAAATATTTCTTTACATTCTAAAAAGATTTATTTTTATTGAGAATATATACAGCAAAAACAGTTACCAACTCAACATTTTCTACATGTACAAGTTAGTAATATTGTTTACATTCTTTGAGTTGGGCAAACTTTCACATCTCCCTTTTCTGAGTTGCTTCTTCTCCCTGAATATAGACAGACTCAAGGTCTTTAAGGTCCCTTAGCTAATCTTTTAAGTTTCAGCATGATGTGTTGAGGTCTATCACATTATCAGATGTTTCAGTAGTTTGTTTCTTCGTAAGGCCAATGAATATTTCACTGTAAAGTCATATGACAATTTGTTTATTCATTCACTTGTGGATGGACATTTGGGCTCTTTCTAGTTTGAGTCAATTATGAATAAATCAGTTATGGAATTCCTTTTGTGGACATGTTTCTATTTCTCTTGGACATATATATCCAGGTGTGGAATTGCTGGATCACAAGGAACTCATAAACAATCTTCTAAAATTATTGCACCATTTAAAAATATGAGATTTTCAATTGCTCCAGATCCTTGTCAATAGTGTTATTGCCCTTTTTAATTTTAGAAACTCTAATGACATTTTGCTTTGGGAAAATGTGCTGTGCAAGACCTGTTTCAGGGTTGATGAGCAAGGATATCACTTTGGGGACTAAGGCGCATCTCATCCATGCCATGGTATTTCCAATCACCTTCTACGCATGTGAAAATTGGACAATGAGTAAGGGAAACCAGAGAAGAGTTGAGGTATTTGAATTATGGTGATGACATAAAAAAGGTGAAAGTACCATGGACTGACAGAAGAATAAACAAATCTATTTTGGAAGAAGTACAGCCCGAATGTCCATTAGAAATGAGGATGGCAAGATTTTGTCTCTAGCCTTTTGGAAATGTTATCAGGAAAGATCAATCCCTGGGGGAAAACACCATGCTTGGTAAAGTAGAAGGTCAATGATAAAGCAGAATATCCTTAAGTTGTTTGATACAGTAACTGCAGCCGTGGGATCAAGTACATTAAGAGGATGATGAGAATGGTGCAGGACTGTGCAGTGCTTTATGGAACTCTATGAGACAGAAGAGACTCAACAGCACTCAACAACAATGATATTTACCAAAAGAATTCTCTCTAATGTATTTAATCATTTATTAGCGATTTGAACTATTCTCAACTGTTCATAATTCTAAATAACATGGAAATTAACAACCAGTGTACACCTTTACCCCTTAAATGAATCAGGGAGTTAAATTGATCACATCAGACATTCTTGTGACTTTGAACTTGAGAGTTAAAATATAAGGTTGAACCCTGATACTACTTATCTTCCCAAGCAGATGCTAAACTTTCTTGCTTTGTTTCTTAGCTATATAAAGTCAAGCAACCTTTGAATATTAAGATGGTAAAACCAAGAAGGAATGGACAGGGCATGAATAATATCAGCTGAGTCCTGCTTGCATAGTGGTTAGGCATTAGGCTTCCAACCCAAAGGTCAGCATTTTGAAAGCACTCGCTTCCCTGCATGAGAGCTATGAAGTTTTCTACTCCTATAAAGAATTAGTCTAGGTGAATATTCTCTGACCACAGATCAGGGATGTAAATAATGTTACTATCACGCAGAGAGCATGAGAAAGTGGATTACTGCTGATGTAGTTAATTCACATTAAAAAATCATTTTATTGGAGACTTACATCTCTTATCACAATCCATCCATCCATGGTATCAAGCACATTTGTACATTTGTTGCCTGCCACCATCATTCTCAAAACATTTGCCTTTGACTGGAGCCCTTGTTATTAGTTCACTTTTCCTCTCCCTCCCTACCCCCCCTAATGAACCCGCGATAATTTATAAATTACCCTTATTTTGTCATTTCTTGTACTGTCTGACATCTCCCTTCACCCACTTTTCTGTTGTTTGTCCCCCAGAGAGGAGGTTATATGTAGATATTTGTAATCAGTTTCCCCTTTCTACACCACATTTCCTCCACCTTTCACTCTCACCACTGGTTTTGAAGGAATCCTCTGTCCTGGATTCCCTGTGTCTTCAGTTCTAATCTGTACCAGTGTATATCCTTTGGTCTAGCTGGATTTGTAAGATAGACTTGGGATCATAATAGTGGGGGCAGGGTGGGGTAATATGAGGGGAGTGCAGATTGGGAACCCAAAGCCCATTTGTAGGCAACTGGACATCCCCTTACAGAAGGGTCTGGGGAGGAGAAGGTTGCGTCAGGGTGCAGTGTAGCAACGATAAAACATACAACTTTCCTCCACTTAGCTTAAAATTTAACATATAATTTAATCAACCTTCTAACTCATTTAAAATTTTTTCTAGCTTTTAATATTTTCTGCTCTCGAAATTTTTCTCTGTTTTCACTTTTTTTAAATGTCTCTGTATATGAAATTCAGGATCAGTGAGTCTATAGAGAAAATAACTGGATTAATGGATTCTTGAGAGAATGGCAGGGGAAGTTGTGGGGTGGGGAATGGGAAACACTTAACACTGAGTACAAGAAAGAAGAAAATGTTCTAAAATGGTTTGTAGTGATAATTTTATAACTCTTATTAATATGAGTGAACTACTGAAATGTATATGAATTATGTCAATGAAATTTTATTTTTTATATAAAAAGAAGAGGAACACTCTCACAAACCCACAGTGGTAGTCCTACCCTGCCCTCTTGGGTCAGAATTTTCTTGATGGCAGAGAGTTGGTTTCTTGGTTTGATGTCTCCCCAACACCTAGTTCAATACTGGCAACTAATAGACCCTCAGTAGAGCATGTTGGTTGAACTTAGGAAGCTCAGTTAGCTTTGACCCAACAGCTGTCATTTCTGTATTTTCCTCAGCAGCCCCCTGCAATCCCCTCTATCAACAGTTCTACTTTAGGGACAAATCTGGGAGACTAGAATCCCTATGCAGTTTTAGGACAATGGGTCTCACAGGATAGTTCTGGGGACAGCAACTTCAACATTATTTGGCAGGAAGGTAGCTGTTAGAAATGCAAATTCTTAACCCTATGTTTATTTTCCTGCACAAATACTTAACTTCTTTTGCTCTCCTCCTTGTAGGCCACACCAAAGTGGCAGTAGGGAAAAAGTCAAGGGTACATCAGATAAAAGAAAAAGATACTGTGGGAGTTACGCAATCTATTGTAAATTTGAGACTTATTAATAGTGAAAGGGTGGGGTTCCGCCTGTCAATCAGGTTGCAACTGGATAACCTCATTTGCAGGCACTAAGAAGTTAGATTGCTCACGGAGATGGAACAGAGGCTCACTCCCTGGGAGAAATTACAGCTGACATGACACATGGAGATACACTAGTGATCTGAGTTGGAGACGCTGCTTAACTTACAATGCTACTGGAGCCACAAGACTTCCCACCCACGGGCCTGTGATCTTCTTGCATTTGTTGTCATGAGTCTGAAAAGAATTTTCTGGATTGAAATGAGATGTTTGGGCTAATATTGGACTTATGGACTTGATGTGTACTGGGCGGGGATGTTTTCTTAATGAACAATTCCTCTTGATATAAAACTCTTTCTTATACACATACAAATGTCCATGATTTTAAAGCAATCATAGTAAATATGCAAAGGCAATCATTCAGAGTTAAGGTTTCTCATGTAAGTCAATTTGATATGGAAAACTTTATACAAGATGAATTTGTTTTAGTTGAACTGACCTAGCTGCAGATGGGTGGGATGATGTTGGTGTGGTTTCAGGTGTAATCTCCCAGGATACTGTCAATTAGACCCCCGAACCCACTGCCATTGAGTCAGTTCTGGCCCATAGATACCCTATATAAAGTTTACGAAACTGTCAATATTTACGTGGCAAGACAGTATCATATTTTTCTCACCAACCCTGTGCTAGCAACCCAATGCTGAGGACACAGGACCAGTATGACTCCTTTCTATGAGGCCAGAGGCCCTTTATTGCTTCCTTAGCAGCATGGTTAGGGCACAGCACCCAGAAATGTTCATTCCTCTAGAAAGGCAGTCATTTCCTGCCCTGTCCTATCCCTTAATACCATCAATGACAGTGGGTCTTCCAACTGGAGACCACCACAGGGGGGATGACCTCACAATGGAGTCCATTCAGATCTTGTGACTGATTTGCTCCGTGGCCCCAGCATATAGGGCTTAGTATCCTAGAGTAGATTTCAAATACAGATTCAAGGAAACTGAGATAAACCACCTGCTACCACCACTTTCAAAAACATCTGGTGAGTGTCGAGCACTTCCATAATCTGGTTGGTTGTGTGCATTGGGTCGCAAACTTACATAAAAGTGGATAGATTGGGTTCATCCTGAAAGGGATGAATAATCAAAATGTGGTTAAAGGGAGACAGTGGAGAATGTAAGATACTAAATAATAGTAACAATATATAATGGGTCAAGGATTCATGAGGTGGGAGTATGGGGGAAGAAGGGGAAAAGAAGAGGAGTTTATACCACAGGATCAAGTAAAATGTTTTGGAAATAATGATGGCAGCATCTGTACAAATATGCTCGATGTAATTGATGAGTATAATGTTATAAGAGTTGTAAGAGCCCCTAATAAAATGATTTTTTAAGTGGATGTATCAAGCCAGTAGTCAAGAGTGTTCCAGAACAAACCCAATGCTCTTTTTAAAAAACAGTTTTATTGTTATATAATTCATATACCATCAATTCAGTAGTTCAGTTAAATTAATAGGTGCTATACAGTCATCACCACAATTTCAGAACATTTTCTTTTTTCTTATACTCATTGTTATAAGCTCCTCACTTTCTCACAACCTCCCCTTGACATACCTCCAAGAAACCATTAATCCAGTTACTTTCTCTTTTATTTACTTAGTCTGAACTTCATATACAGAGGAACATTAAAAAGAGAGAAAAAAACCAATACCAGAGGAAAATCTTCAATTGAGAAGAGAGTAGAAAATATTAAAAACAAGAACAAATTTTAAATGGGCCAAAAAGGAGACCAAATGATAAGACATTTCACCTTCTACATATTTCATAATAACACCTAACTACGTATTCTATAATCAATTTTACAATGCCATCTGTCTGAAAACAAGGCTATTCACACCCCTCAACTACAGTCAGATGGAATTCATTGAAGGCTTAATCCACGTGTGGACCCTGAAAATGGTACAGTGTTCTTAAATGGACACTTTTTTTTATCTAGTTCCTATCCAGTCCTTGGTGACCCAAACATTGTATTATAGACTGTTGGGATTTGCGACTCTGTTCTTTTGAGACACAGAGCACCCTTTGTAGGCCATACCAGCAGAACTCAATGTGTAAACTCCACTAAATGAACTAGACTTAACCTCAAACTCATCTATAGCCTTTCGACTTATGGCTCAAATGCCTTAGTATGAGAAGAAGCAGATGACAATTATCCCAAGGTGGTAGAACTGGCAGTTGTTGAACTTGGACTTGAATAGCTTGCCTTGAAGCATCACTATGGGCAGAGAACAATCAACAACAGATAAATCTGAGACTATCAGACAGAAAGCATCACCCAGAAACCAATAGAAGTATAACTAAGACCCCAATAAAACCACACAAAAAAGAAAAAAGAAATAAAACAGAGTTAAAAATTCCACCCATATCAATGACACTGATGTCGCTGAATTAAATGCACCAATCAAAAGACAGACTGGATTATAAAGTAAGACACATCTATAGGTTGCTTACTAGAGAGACACAAGCTCAAAGATTAAAAACAGACTAAAAATCCAAGAATGGTGAAAACTACCAGACCAATGGCAACTAAAAGGCAAGTAGACTACAAGGTGGGTAACATAAGGAGACACAAGAATGGACATAATGTAAATATTTAAGAAACTATACACCAAGAACATTAACCTTAATAAACATATACTTAATTGATGAAAGACCCTCAAAATACACCATTCAAGTGCTTACAGAGTTGAAAACTGAAATAAGTGTCTCAATACTAATAGTAAGAGATCACAATACCCCACTCTCAAGGAAAGATGGATCATCAGCAAAGAAACTCCATAAAGAAACAACATATCCAGCTTGACCTCCTAGACACATGCTCCCAATAACAACACCTAAGATTTTTGTTTGTAATTCTGTTCTCCTTTTTACAAATTCTTTGTTTTTCCTTGTCTAGAAATACTTTTATTTTCTCTTATATTTGAGGGATAATCTTACTGCATTTAGAATTCCTTGTTGGCATTTTTTTTCTTTAAGAATTTTGAATATGTCACTCAACTGCCTTTTTACCTTCACAGTTTTTGCTGTGCAATCTGAGATTGCCTAACTCTGTGTGTGTGTGTGTGTGTGTATGTGTGTGGCATCACTGCCCTGGTGAGAGTAGGAAGCCCAGCCTTGCTCCTGGAGAGCTGTGCCTAGCTCTTTTATTTTATGCTTATTGGTTTTTCTTTGTAGGTGACTACTTTTCTTTTCTTTTCTTTTCTTTTGTTTTTTGCTGCTGTTAGGAGTCTCTCCCTTTTCTTGAAATTGGAGATTTTGACTGGGATGTCATGTTTTTCTTTGAGATTTATCCTATTTAGGGCTTTCTCTGTTTCTTAAATAGTAATATTCTCCTCCTTTGTGATGTTGGGGAAATTTTCTCTGCAGACTTTTTTGTTTCTTCTTGGGCCAGGATCTAGATGAGATATAGATTGTTTCTCTTGATAGAATTCCACATCATTCTCAGACTTTCTTCTGATTTCTTCTATTTGTTGTTGTTGATTATTTCTCTTCATTAATTGTAGTCAAAATGATTGTCTTTGAGTTTACTGATTCAATTTTCCTCTTCTTTCACTCTGTTCTCCAGATGTTCTATATTGTCTAATTCTTTTATCTTATTGTCTGTATTTTGGTATTACTTTTGGTTTTAAAGATTTTATTTTTCAATTTGCTAAATTGTTCTCAAGAGTGCTCACCAGATCTGTTGGCAAGACCCAAACTTCATTATTCTGAATTCCGTATCTTGTAGTTTCATGGTCTCTTCTTCAGAATACTCTATTGGTTTGGGGTAATTTTTGTTGGTTTGTGTTGATTTTTGTGAGTTTGCTATGGTCTTCTGTATCCTCTTCTATATCTTCTACTCCAACTATTAGTGATGTGTGTGTGAATTGCTGGGTTGTGTATTTGACTTTGTTTAATTATGAGTCTAATAGAAGCTGGAAAATATATAGTGGTAAAATGAAGAAAGGGGAAGGAATATGGGAAAATGGGGGAAGTAGAAAGGAAGAAAACTGAGCATAAAATAAAAGTGATGATAGTAATAATAAGTGGCTATGTAGAAAGGCCAACAATTTTTTTAAAGAATGGGTAAATGTATTTAAAAAGGCAGAATAATAAGTTTCCTGGAAATATATTTCACAAAGAAAAGAGAAAGGGATAATAGTTATCTGTGCAACTAGATGAGGGACAAAAGAAACAAAGACTCAGGTTTAATCTGATGTGGGTGGGTGTGCGTGTGCATGCGTGTGTGTGCTAATTTTTTTTAATGTGAGTTTGTCAGTGCACTTGGAATGGACCAAAAAAAAGTCTTTGTTTGGGTGGGCATGCCAAAAGATAAAGGATTGTTTGTTTTTGTCCGTGGGATGATGGTGGTGGTGGTATGGTTATTCTCAGGAGGATGAGGCTGCACCAGAAGAGGGCACTGGAAGAGGAAGTGGGAGAAAGCTCCAAAAATATGAAAGCATTCTAATAAAAACAAAAGTAATATAAGGTAGGAAATACAACCACCTTGTTGTATCCCAGTTCCTACTTTTTGATAGTGCTATTCTGTGTACATATATGCTGCTGTATGGAAGGTGAGTTAAACGCTGTGGGTGTGTCCCTGGAGAACAAGACAGGAAAGAAGGAAGGGGGGGGGGTGACAAGTTAAGCTTGTGTACTGATTATGTCTGCACCAAACTACCCATGCACAACTCTCTCTAATAGACCACTGAGGCAAGTTTTGCTGATAGAATTGTCTCAGGAGCTGGAGGGAAAATGAACTGTGCTGGGTAAGAGCAGGCCTTACAGAAGTGGCTGGTGCTTCTGGCTAATGGTAAAGGGGAGTCTGTCAACAGGCATTGCTGCTTTCCCATTTTAAGAAACTTAGGCCTCGTTAGCTTTATGTTAAAATACTCACTTCCAGGAAGGAACCATCTCTAGTAATTGCTGGGGAGGTCTTCCTGTGCTTGCTATTTGGTATCCATCTTACAATAATTTCCTCCCAATGGTCTTATGAGGGGATAGACTCTCCTTTCTCTAAACTTGTCTTGCTGGAACATCATTGATAGAAAATGACACTGTAATTGCCTTTCAAGTTCTGTTTGCCACCTGTCTTGGTTCCCAAGGCAAAGGTACTCTGAGGCAGAGATGCCTGACTCTCAGGGGACAAATTGGTTAGAGTGTCACTTATGATCTCACACCAAGTCATGTGCAGCTATTGATTAAATGACACATCCTTAAAGCAGGGTGAATAGAGGTAGCTTGGTGGTGTAAGAGACGCTTACATTAGCCACCTCCAACGATGTGCGTGACTTCCCTTCCTTCCATAGACTCAATTTTCTCTCTTCAGACTTTTTTAAATCCAGTTTTTTATAACCCTTCATTCTTCAAGTATATTTCTTTCTTTTTGGTGAATCTTTAGCAGGAAGACTTAGAAAGTTGCTGTGTTGGTCTGGGTAGACTAGAGAAACAGATACATAAAAGCTCTTATGTGAACAAGAAAGAGCTTTATATTCAAGAGCCACTGTACATCAAGAAAACATCCTAGTCCAGTCAGTCCAGTCCAGTATCATAAATCTACATTAGTCCATACCTGATACCAATCCTCTTCAGACTCACAGAGCACATGCAAAGACACCAGGACAATCACAGGCTTGTGGGTGCAGAGTCTTGTGTATCCAGTGGTGGTAGAAGCATCTCGGTGCTGGCCGAGGTCTCCCTGGGGCTCCTCCAGTTTGCAGGGCTCAGGGTCTATCAGCATGCTGCCATGTGTCTCGTCAGCCGCAATGTCTCCCAGGGAGTGTTGTCAACAGAAAGTCTCCAAGGAACTGAACTGAGATTTTGTGTCTCCACCTCCAAGAAGGAAGGACCACATTTCCCAACATTCTCAGAAGAAGACCATGCTCACACAGGTCTCATGGGCTCTCTCCAGATTGACAACCTAGACACCACCCCTACACTCATCATCCTCAAGTTGACACCAGATTAGGTGACTGCGACCGTTAAGAAATATATGCCCTTGGAAACCTTATGGAGCACAGTTGACTCTGAAGCACACGGGATCACTGCGAGACGGAACCAGCTCAAAGGCAATTGGTTTGGTTTGTGGTTGGGGAATTTTTATAGGAAATTAACAGATGGCTAAAGACACCTGAGAAGGAGTCGTAGTGAATAAGGTAATAGAAATGAGGCAGGAACTAAAGCCATTTCTCTGAGAAGATGCTGGCCTTTCCCAACAGGTTCACCAATAACTGGTTGCGTTTGAGGCTCAGGGCAGGTAGAGACTGTCTTGAGAGCACTGAGAGGGTAAAGCAAGCCTCCTTGTCACAGTCTCTTCATTCTCTCTGTTTGTCCATTCGTTCATGTGTGATAGTGGGATATTAACCATTGGCAATGCCAATAGGTTTACCTAGTAGCAGCAGCAGGATTCCAGATACTCCAGGGTTTTTAGAAGTTCCTTGCCTTACCTGGTTTTGTAAAGTAGATTAAATGGTCTGAGGAATTTTTTACCCTTAGGCTTTGCTCACCCTCATGGATATAACATGTGACAGGTTGAAACTGACCTCTCTGTCACACACAAGAGATCAAGATGTCCATGTTTCCCTCCTATGAATGTTAGCACCACTTTAAGTCTCACGAAAAGTGAAGACACTTTCAAAGCCAGAGGACCAGTGTTAGAGGACCCTGTGTCTTTGTGTTAGGATTGTTGTCTAGAGAACCAAAACCAATGATACTCCTATGTATCAGAAAGAAGTTTATATCAGTATGTAATCATACCAAGAAGCCATTTCATCCCTACCTATTTCCCAACATTCATTTTTATCACATTCTATGCTAATAACACTAGGTAGGAGAAATCAATGTCATTTTAGGACAGCCAGATCCTAAACACAATTTCTTTTCAAGCATTCACATTCAATCCTTTCTTAACTAGGCTCCCATTCATATACGACATGGCTGTATGCTCCGGGCAGCATCAAACCAGTCTCTGGGCTGCAGCAAGAGTTTGGCTTCAGTAAATTCAAGATGCATTTTCACTCCATGAGCAGCAATGTAACATCCATTACATTCAGATTTGTCATTTTGGGAAGGAATAATGAAAGACAGCTTCTAGAAAGCAAAAGTTTCACTTCTCATGCCCTCTCAAGGTAACCGCCAAGTTAATCAGTGAAGCCAATTCTGACCTCCAGCTATCCAACTTCACCCACATTTGATGAAGTATAGGCCAGACCAGTCCCTACTCTCTAGCTTTATGACTTGTTTTTCTAGCAATCCACTCTTGGTATCAAAAGGTGTTAGGCTGGGTTGTCTAGAGAAACAAAATCAGTGAGTGTTTTATATCAAAGAGTAGTTTTATGACCAGAAGGTATTCCAACTCATTCCAATTCATGTCCATAAGTCCAATGCAAGCTGGGGTCCTCTTCAGACTTTTATACCTGCAGGCCAATGATATAGAAAGTTGAACTGGTGTGGTAGTTAAATGATTGTCAACTATACACTCCTGGCTAGGGATGGAGTCACACTTGTCAATCAGGTCATAACCAGGTGCTGTCTACTTAGCAGTATCATGTCATCATAAGGAGGATCCTACAGACCTTCTCCTTTCTCTTCCCCTTCAACTTTCTTCTTGCTGGTCACCCTGAGAGATTTCTGAGCCCTGCCATGTGTCCACCAACCTTGAATCCACACAGCTCTGCACTCACTGCCTGTCCACTTCCTGCATTCTGCCTTATTGAATGTGGCTGAGTGAGACAAAAGAGGGACTTAAGGACTTCAGTTGGACTGGACTAGGATGCTTTCTTGTACATCAGAAATTCCGTTCTGATGTTGGTTCTCCGTAAACTTTTCTTCTACAAGCATGTGTGACACTGGATTTGTTTTGTTTCTCTAGTCAACCCAATCTAACACAAGTAGGCTAGCAGAGTCTTAGGGATCAAAGATGGCTGGTGATGTGGCAGGGCTTCAAAAGCTCTCAGGATTGGGTGGCCTACATGAGACCGCCCTGGAGGTAGGCAGAATCCCAGCAAACAGGAGGGTGAAGGGGCAGAAAAAGAGAGTTCCCAGTGTTTCTGACATCAGTCAGGCTGTGACCTAAGCGGCAGGTTTGACCCTGCCCCTACCCTTACCCCGGAGTGTTGAGTTGACATCATCCCAAACGATCATATTCTTCAGCCTGAACCAGTCTTTATCTAGGAAGAAGGGCAGGGGGAAATGTACTAAATATCTACTACATATCAGACACAATTTTGTGAAGTGGGAATACGGGTATTCATTTTATCAATATGAAAATCAAGAGGTTTGCTCAGTGCCATGGACCTCATTTTCAGAAGGCTACTGAGATCCAAACCTATGTTGACTCCTTACATAGACAAGTGTCCCAATGTTAAAGTGTTCTGCGCTGATGTGGGCTATATTTCTAGGCAGTAAAAGTGCATCTTAGAAGTATGGCTACAAGCCAAGGCTGGGCATAGAATTCTTGAGACCCATCAGAAGTGAACACAAAAGGCCCTTTCAAATTCTTAAGCAGAAGGACTGAAGTTCTCCTACTTAGGTAACCACATAGTTGAAACTAGATGATCTAGGTCTTCTAAGGCAGCTGCAAACTTTATTTTAGGAGTGGTGAGCTGGGAGGAACCAAAGGAATCGGCTACACTGACATGCTGAGCTGCAGGTAGGAAACAAATACCCATGCTTGTGCAGGTAGTAGTCCAAGGCCACAGAGCCAATGGGCAGAGTCAATATCTGTTCAATGAATGAAGGGATCACGGTATAATGAAGCTGATCTAAAGCTAATAAGTTGCCTGTGGGCCCCTCATTTTATTTTAATCAGACTCATGGCAAGTTGTGATTCAGCCAACACTTACTAAGCACTTTCTTCAATAAGTGGAGAATGCTCATGGAGAATATTTTATGTAATATGACCTGAACTATGTCAAATAGGTGTGATGGGCCCCTTTTCTAAGGGGAAGAAGATTAAGTCACTTTACAAGAGAAGAGAAACTTTGAGAAGATGTCACAAACTCTGAATGACAAACCAGATCTGGACAAATCCAAGGATAACAATCTGCCTGTTACCCCCCAGCTTCTATAGAGAAGTGTCATCTTCTCTCATCCTTTCCCTGAGGCAAGTTACCAGTGATTTTCCCAGCCCCAGAGGGACTATCTCCCACACCTCCTCGACTTTTGTCCTGGCTGATGTTGGTTCTCCATAATCCGTATTCATTGCCCATACCTCACTCTGACAGGACAAGATTAAATGTCTGTTTCTATACCACATGCCATGTACCAAGGAAGAAAATATGCTAATCAAAATAATTTTCAGTTAATTACAGCAATTTTCCCTTCTGCATATTGCCCTGAAATAGTAGCCACCCTGTTCTTTTTTCACATTAGTGAGCCCAGAATTGGCAGCTTAAATGAGGTTGAGGTTGCAAAGCAGTCAGTTAAACAAATCTATTTGCTGCCAGCCACCAAGCTTGAGGCCTTGTACCTATTTTCTGGGGAAGACTGACTCAATTGTTCATGAACTTGGACTCTCTATGGGTAATTTCAACCCACTGTCACTAGGTTATCCACTCATGTAAAGATTTACAATTTCTGAAACTCTAGGTTGGGCCACTTTGAGTCAGAATTGACTCGATAGCCATGAGTTTGGGTATTAATATGAATCAGAATCAACTTGACGACAGTGACCAGAGTTTGGCAAGTTTGACTAGTTAACCTTGGAGCACGTTGGGACCTCAAGAGATCCAGTGAAGTGTCAAGCTCAAGAGCACACAGCCTGATCTGGAATTCTAATGCTAATTTACTTATTTGTTCTATGGCCAGCACTGAGGACTAGAACTCTCTGTGAGGATTGGGAATATTCTGTACGTTATATAGGATAGAATCTATATACTAGTCACTAGGCAATTTTGACTATGAAATCTGTGAAATATGCCTAGTGCAACGTTTGGTTTAAATAACCATTTGAGGCTAGTGACTGCTGATCTGGATAGCACTGCTGTGACCTCCTCTCTGATCTCAAGTGCTTCCTAATCCCCATCCCCAGCCTTAATGCCCTACTTCCTGCATTAACCTCTTAGACCTTCTGCCTCATAATTACTATAGATCTCATGTCTAACCAGGCCCCTGAAGGGATCTAACAATTTAGTACCAAAAAAATATCCAACAATAATCTAATCCAAAGTTCTTCAGGCATGCCCTACGGAACACTGGTCCCCAAGATTGTCTAACTGATGATACTTAAAAGGCTATGTCATCAAAGAAGGTTAGGTCAAGCAAATAGCTCTTTCACTATGCAGGATTTCTCAGAACTGAGAAATGAGTATGTTGAGTATGAGTATGTTGGATGATCCCTGGTGGTCAGGAGTTCAAATTCACTACCTGCTCCATGTAAAGATGTGAAATCTCCTGTCTGCTCCTGAAAATATGTATAGCCTTTGAAACTTTGTATAGAGTTGCTGTGATTTGGAATAATATCAATGGCAGTAGCAAAGTATGCAGGAGGACACTGTGAATTTCAAGAGTAGAACAAGACCAGAAGTTATTCTATGGTACATGCTCTGGGAAATTATTATTATTATTATAGTCATTTTATTGGGGGCTCATACAATTCTTGTCACAATCCCTTCATCTATCCATTTGTCAAACGCATTTGTACATTTGTTGTCATCATCATTCTCAAAACATTTTCTTTCTACCTGAGCCCTTGGTATCAGCTCCTCATTTTTCCCTTCCCTGCCTACTTCCCCCTTCCTCATGAACCCTTGATAATTTATAAGTTATTATTTTGTCGTATCTCACACTGTTCAATATCTACCTTCACCCACTTTTCTGTTGTTCATCCACCAGAGAAGAAATTATATATAGATCCTTGTAATCAGGATCCCCTTTCTACCCTACCTTCCCTCCACTTTCCCAGTATCGCTACTCTGACTGCTGGTCCTGAAGGGATAATCTGTCCTGGATTCCCCACGTTTCCAGTTCTGATCTGCGCCATTGTACATTCTTTAGTTTAGCCATATTTGTAAGGTAAACTTGGGATCATGATAGTGGGGGGAGGAAGCATTTAAGAACTAGAGAAAAGGGCTGAGCCCCGGTGGCATAGTGGTCGTGCGCGGGACTGCAGCCCACTGGGACGGAGGTCCAATTCCAGCAGTGGGGCTGGGGCTCCTACTCCCACCACCGGAGAGCAGTGATGCGGCCCCCCCCCCAAGAAAAAAAAGAGAACTAGAGGAAAGTTGTAAGTTTCTTTGCTACACTGCATCCTGACTGCCTCAGTTTCCTCCCCAACTCCCCTATCGTAAGTTGTCTACAGATGGGCTTTAGCTTTCCTTGCACTCCTCCTCATTCACAATGATATGATTTCTTTTTTTGTTCCCTGGTGCCTGATACCTGATCCCTTCAACACCTCATGATCACACAGGCTGGTATGCTTCTTCTATATAGGCTTTGTTAGTTCTGAACTAGATGACCGCTATTTACCTTCAAGCCTTTAAGACTCCAGATGCTTTATCTTTTGATAGTCTGGCACCATCAGCTTTCTTCACCACGTTTGTTTATGCACCCATTTGGCTTTAGCGATTGTATTGGGAAGGTGAGCACACAATGATATGACATTTTATTCTTTGGTACCTAATAGCTGATCTCCTGGGCACCTTGTGGTCACACAGGCTGGTGTGCTTCTTCCACGTGGACTTTGTTGCTTCTGAGCTAGATGGACATTTGTTGTTTATCTTTAAGCCTTTAAGACTTCAGATGCTATATCTTTTGATCACCAGACACTATCAACTTTCTTAACCACATTTGCTTATGCACCTGCTTTGTCTTCAGTGATCGTTGGGAAGGTGAGTATCATGGATTGCCAGGTTAATAGAACAAAGTATACTTGCATCAAAGCCCAATGTCCACTTGCTACCTTAATACTAAACCTATAAATAAATGCACATAGATCTACTTCCCCTCCTTATATATATTTACATATGTATATGTCTTTATTTAGACTTTTATAAATTCCCTTTGCCTCCTAGTTCTTTCCTCTATTTCCTTTTACTTTCTTCTTGCCCCACTATCATGCCCGGCTTTCATTTGGACTTCAATAATATGTCTCAGTTACATTACCCTTGGTCAAGCCCTACCAGGCCTCCTACATACTTCTCACCACTGATTTTTGATAACATGTTGTTCCCTTGTCCCTGGATTTGTTAACACCACTTCCTTACTGCCCCCCCCCCAACCCCTCTCCCACGTCCTGCCAGAACCATCAATTCATTGTTTTCTCCTCCAGGTTGTTTATCCAGCCTATCTTATCTAGATAGATCTGTGGGAATAATAGCATGCACAAAAAATAAGACAGAGCAACACAAAGCAACAAAACCCCAATGACCAAAAAGAGGATTGTAAATAGTTCAATGACTGTTTGGTAGTTAGGAGTGTTTTCTGCTTGAATCTGATGGAGTGCCACACCCTAGTCCCAAAGTCTATTTTTGGTACTCCTTCAGGACTTCCTTGTTCTGCTCCCCTTGCTGTTCTGTTGCAGTTGTTTAGTGTTTTGTCTCAGTGTAGTGGGGTCAGACCAAGCACAGTTCCCACTCTGTGTCTTCGGTGTTGCCCCCTGTAGGTCTATGGGTCAGTGAGGGATGATATGCTTCTTATTGAGGCCAACCATACAATCTTCTCTCTGGATTGGCTGCTCTGAGCGGGGAGATCATTCTCAAGAGTTGGTGGGCCAGGATGTGCTTCATTCTCTTTCTCCCCCTTCATTTGCTTCCGTGTGCTCTGGTCAGACACGTCCCTCTCCCTGAGCTGCAGTTTCAGTGCTGTCTTCTGAAGTAAACTCTTCTGGTGGAGGGGTACCTGTCCATGTACTTGGGATTGGGGCCAGCCCCTTAGACCTCTTTATTGGTTCCCCACTTCGTGCATGTTGCATTCACTTCTTGGAGCACTGGGTTGAAATCTGGTCCCTCTTTCCCTGTGGAGATATAAACAATATCCTCCTCCTTGGGTGGGTCAGTGTCCTGTTTTGCTCTGGGAATTTATTAACCTAACTCTAGTCACCCACTTTATTGATGAAATAATTGAGATCTAGATTGTCTTTAACTGCTGTGATGCTGACAAACTTCATTGTGTGATATAGACACACTCCCTGGACCTTTGATGGCCCCACTTCCCATCACTGACTGGAGGGAGTGTGATTTGCTTTCCTGAAACAAATCTCTGTGCAGTTCCTCATTGACACTCATGGCATGATCTTTTGAAGGACAATGGGATCCCAGTGTAGATCACCCAAGCCTGAAGGGAACAATTAAAAGTACAGAAAACTCTATGGGTCTGATCTTAGGAAAACATGCCTATCCAGCCAGCAAGATGATGGTGGTGATGAGGCTGACAAGGCATGAAACTCAGCCAGATGTGGAAAAGTCAGTACTCAAGGCCACAAGGAGCACCGAGCAGGGAGGCCTGGAGGGATGACAATATCCAGGTCTAAGCATCCACCTAAAAATTAAACAGAGATGTTGTGTTAGGGCTGTAGAGTGCTACTGCAATGATAATAGTTATAACAACAACTCTTTTGAAGGCCTCTCTACTCCAGGCCCTTCTTAGATACTCATATTTAGTCACTCAATGGCCCAGTACCATCAGTATTCTTATGATCTACATTTATAAAGAAGAAAAAGAGGTCATTGGTTAGTTAGCTTAAAACACAAATATTAGCCTAGGAGCTGCATTCTGGCTCTCCTCCTTGTCTGTCACATAATTTGGGGCATGTTAGTAAACTCTCTTAGCCTTTATTTCCTCATCTATCAAAAGGTATTGCTGTCTTATTGACTTGCTCTGATAATTAAATAAGGTAATGTCTGTGGAATACCAACCTGATGAGTGGTGGTTGTAAAAGAGAAGAAGGATGAACTCCATGCACACGGCCCACCACTAGTAATGAGAAAGGTCAAAATCAAACACAGAACAACCTCTGTGTACCTCTGTCTTGAACTTGTACTACAGCAATTCAGAATAACAAGACAGATGGTGATGACTCAGAGCACAGAAAGGTCACAGGACATTCTTAGAAAACAAGAGGCATGGTTAATGTGGCTCTTACTGAAGCAGTTCAGTGGTTGAATTCTTGCCTCCCAGGTTCAATTTCCAGCCAATGTATCTCTTGTACAGTCAACACCCATCTGTCAATGGATGTTTTCAGGTTGCTATGATGCTGGACAGATTTCAGTGGAGTTTTTGAACAAATTGGACTTGAAAGAAGGGCTTGGAAATTTATTTCCAAAAATCAATGAGTGAAAACCCTATGGATCACAGAATTGTCTGATTTGTAACTGATGGTGGGAAGATGTAGGACTTGGTAATATTTTGTTTTAGTATGCTTGGGGTCACCAAAAATTAGGGCTGATTCCATGGCAGATAATGCCAACAACATGTCTCCTTCTGGATGACTCCATGTAGAGGCCACATGAAAATTGATGTGGTGCATAGGATGGGGTGCACATTCCTGATTTTCCAGAGCATGACCTGGTATTGATATCTGCCATTGGTATTCACAGGGTACTCAGAAGACAGAATTTGGGAACTTTGGTATTCCTAGCCATGTTTACATGCACAAGAAATTAAACCTTCACAGGGGATTTTTTTGAGATGAAAATTCCAGCAGGGATTTATAAGGCAATACAAGGCAAACAAAGTGTGATCTCAAAATGGGGAGATAGTAGTAAAGACATGAATGATGACAACTTATTTGTTGAATTTCTTCCCGGAGAAGGTCAGAACATGAAGGAACCGTGCTCAAACTTGAAAATGATAATACATCGACCCAAAAGGAAGGTTCCTAAAAGTTGAAGCTTGGGAGCAAAAGTTCCTTATCTTGTGCCACTGGTCTACAGCATCCTAGAGTTCAATGTTGCCTTTTACTGCACTAGTATATGCAAGTAGGAGGAAATTCTGGAAGGAGATATTGAACAAGGTAACACAGACTTTTGGAATGACATTGTGTTCCAAATATAATATTACAAATATTGGAATTACTATCCCATATTTTAAAGTTAGGAACTATCACAGAAACATCGAAATGTTTGACTTCTTCAGAAGACACTAAGAAAATCTGGCTAAGGGGGACCTGTATTTCTGGCTGTTGTTGGGATAGGGTCCTCTCCTTCAGATGGAGTGGGGGACCCCCGTGTGCCACAATTTGTTATTCTCCCATGGATGCCAGATTCCATCTTCACTTATCATTGCCCTTTTGCTGGTTTCCTTCACTGCTGTATTTCAGTTCTGTTTATCTAGTCCTTCTGGCTTTTGAATTTGTAAACCTGGCTCCGTTCACGTAATAGAGCCTCGGAAGTGTTTCTGATTTCAAAAAGGTCATCAACATGAACATCTTTTCCAGCTTAAGCTTTCCCCTGACAATCCACTGTTGTGACTGATGTTTGGTAAGAGCAGCAGCCCCGTTGGGCTGTTAATGCAAGGGCAACAGTTAGAAACTACTAGCTGCTCCAAGGGGAAAAGAGAAGGCTTTCTGTTCCCATAAAGAACTACGGTCTCAGAAACGTACAGATAAGTTTCCTGTAAATTGGAAATGACTCAATGGCTATGAATTTGACTTTTTAGCAGGCGATTTGGGATAGAGTGGAACAGGGCTCTCTCCCTACTAAAGAATGTGTTTACATTTCATGTGCAAGGATCTCCTGACACAGTGGACGAGGTGAGATGTCTTGGTCATTAAAAGTCATCAGAACTGGGAGGGGGGAGGGGAAGAGGGAAAAAGAGGAACTGATACCAGGGGCTCAAGTCGAAAGTAAATGTTTTGAGAATGATGAGGGCAGAACATGTTCAAAAGTGCTTGACGCAATGGGTGTATATATGGATTGTGATAAGAGCTGTACAAGCCCCCAATAAAGTGATTTTTAAAAATGTCATCAGAACTGTTGTCCTTAGAATCTGTGGGCAAGGATTGTGTATATGTGAGAGCAGAAGAAATAAGGAAAAATAAATCTTGGCGTTCTGTCTGGCACAGGACAAGTAAAAAGACACTTTCGCATGTAGACTTTAAGAATGGAATGAGTAAAATATGTTGAAAGGCACACCATTTTTCAGATACACCAGAACCAAATCTTCTACCTTGCTAGCCGAGAGGCAATTGTCATCACCCTAGTTTGTATTTGCTCCCAAGGGAAAGGAATTCAGTCCAGGTCTTGAAGATTGCCCCGACATAGAAAAGAAGCCTTTCTGAATGATTGAGAGAACAATTATTAGGCAAAGGCACACGTGAGTTCCAGGCATGGCTCTGCCATGGAATCAGTTAATGTATCCTCCTCCCTAAGGTAGGCATATATTTGAACCTTACTTCATCATATTGATGGGCAGATTATGTTAAATGATATATGTAAATAGCTTGCGTGTACCCTAACTAAGCCTGGGTAAGCATTAACTGCCTTCTTACACTGTTCTCCCAGGGGCTGGCCCTGAGATTCTAATTCAGGTGAAAGTAATTCATTGGGCGAGGAGAGGGGTGGGTGAGGCTGCTGGTTCTAGAAAATTCTAATAGAATTCCCACATTACATATAGGAAACCTGGACTCAATGCACCTCATGGACAGTCACCACCTGTCAGTCAGTGGAGACTAAAGTGCTGTTGTTTCAGTGGAGCTTCCAAATGAAGACAGATTAGAAAGACCTTTTTGATCTTTTCCAGGAAATCAGGCCATGAAAAGTCTATGGGTCATAATGGTTCGATCTGCAACTGATATTGGGACCAGAAAGCATTTTGTTGCATTACGCCTGGGATCAGGTGGGTTGGGGGCTGATTCTTCAGCAGCTTGTAACAACACTTGGGATGGAGGTGAATCCAAGTCTCTTAGACAGGGAGGGGAAGCGGTGAAGGGAATCTAGATGGTTGTGTTGGTCAGGTCATTGACTTCAGCAACTGTGGCTCTGTCTTCCTGGAACTCTTTGAGTAGTGATGTGCAACTGGTCCATTGAACCAGTCCGTTGGTCCGTATCTTCATCCACATAGGCATGCTGGGTCCATCAGTTACAAAGGGCTGTTCCAGAGTGTTCCCAACCCCATACTGTGCAAGGGCACAATCTTAAGGATTCAGTGGAAACCGAAGTTCTGAGGAGAGATAGGTAAGGCAGCAACCACTTTTGATAATTGCCAACAGTATTGTTCTGATTCCTATCAGAAAGGGAAAGAGTAGAGCTTTGGGGCCACAGACCTTTGCTTACACCCATCACTGCCTTTTGACTCTCTGGGCTTTAGTTTTCATCTCTCTACAATCAGGAGCAATTTCAATGGTTCCAAATTAGTTTTGAGACTTAAGTTCAATGCTGACCATGAAGCAGGAAGCAGATAACAGGTGGTCAACAAACACGAGTCCTTTTCCTTGGCAATTCTTTCTGGTTTAGCTCTTCTACCTGCCCACTAACATCATTGGGTTTCTAGTCCCAAGGGGGACACAGGCTAGCACCAAACATTGTTTGTGCATGAATGAGCACATGGCATCTAAATTACTATTTGCCTCTGAGATAACATCTGAATGACATACTGTCTTACTGCAATGAGCTTCCTATCTATATATTATCATTAGCTTCAAGTTTCTTCTGAATCTGTGGCTTTCATCAGATCCAAAGAGAAATACATGACTGGACTGATAGAGATCAGGTAAAGAGCAAAATCCCAAGAGGAAGAATCGCTCATTGCCTGCAGCTCTGCTGGCTATCCAGTGTCCGAGTGTGGGCCAAACGAGAGGTTTCTGTGGAGTCACATGGTGGGGGCGGGATGATCACATAAAATACGGTGCACCCAGTTACATTTAAATTTCAGATAAACACAAATAAATTTTCCAAGAACAAATTTCTTGTATTCCATAAAATATTTGAGTATACTGACTAAAAAGCTACATATGATTTATCTGACATTCGATTTTAACTAGGTATCTTTTATTCTTTCTTTTTTCCTCCCTTTCCCCCCTCCCTCTCCTCCCCTTCCACCCTGTGAATCCATGATAATTTATTTTTATTTTTTGAATTCTTTCTAAGTCTGGCAACCTCATTCTAGGGAACCCAAGAATAAGTCCTCACGGGACGGTTCAGTTGGAGATTAACTGATTGAGCAACCACCCAATCAGTCATACAGGTAAAGGGGAACTTACAATTGCCATCTTGATTCACATTGTGTCTCCTGGGGCCTTACTTTAAGACCTGGCATGTCCTTATTAGAGCCACTTAAGCCATCCTTAAACTATATTGTGGAATTGTTCACAAATTCATTTTCATGTTTCTGAGTATACAAAGAAAATATTCTCAGACAATTCTACCTGGTGGAGCACAGGAAAACATAGATGGGTTAAATAATTGATTGTGCCCAATTTTAGACTTTCTTGTATCAGTACCTAAGCTCAGGATTATGTGTCCATAGTTTACTGAGGAGTTTTCAGGAAAAGGATGAGGGGAGCTGGAATTGAGCAAGGGTCTCAGCTGTGTTGAGCTCTGCTTTCTCTTTGGAGCTTGGAGTAGGAATTGAACCAGACATGGCCCTATCTGGAGGCTAAGGCATCTGACTTCAGCCCCAGTTGTTCACTGGCTACTCTGAGGTTGGGGCAAAGGACCTGGGACCTTTCAGGTGGGAAAACTTCCATTGTCAAGGCAAGACTCCAGAGGGCAACTTTAAAATGCCAGGAGTGTACTTGTTACAACAATGGGATGGGTGCTGGTTGATTATAGGGACCTGGGCAGCCATCTACAACATCAACAACAGCTATCTTTTTTGTTTGTTTGTTTGTTTGTTTGTTTGTTTTTGTTGGGGGGGGCATCACTGCCCTCTGGTGGTGGGAGTAGGAGGCCCAGCCTTTGCCCCTGTGGAGCCGCTGCTGGAATTGAACCTCCATCCCAGTGGGCTGCAGTCCCGCACACAACCACTATGCCACCAGGGTTCAGCCCAGCAGCTTCCTTTTAAGATTCGTTGAGTCTCCAATCAGTGCAAATGGTCAGTGTATATCAGGGCGATTTTAAGAGGCACTAATTGAAAGATAAGGATTTCTGGTGGTGCAGCTGATTAAATAGTACACTAACCAAAAGGTCAGTGACTCAAATACACTTGCAGTTCTTGGCATGAAGAACAACAGTCTGTTTCCATAAACATCTAAGGCCTTGGCAACTCTATGAAGGATTTCTATTCTGTCCCATTGGGTCGTTACAATTTGGAATGAACTTCCCAGCAGGGATAGGTCTCCCGAGATAAAATTGTGCCTTTTAGTCCTCTGCCTAGACCAGAACCCTCCAGTATCCTTGGAGTATCCATGGTATTTCAGTAGTTTTCTTTAATGCCACAATTCAAATGCATCTATTCTTCTCTGGCCTTCCTGTTTAATGACCAATTTTCACATGCATGTGAGGCAACTGAAAATACTGTGGCTTGGGTCAAATGCACTTCAATCCTCAGAGTAACATCCTTGCTTTACACTAGTCAAAGAGACTTTGTGAAGCATATTTACCATATATACTCATGTGTAAGCTGAGTTTTTCAGCACATTTTTTATGTTGAAAAAGCCCCCCTTGGCTTATACTCAAGTGGGGGTTCCACACAGCAGGGATGGTGATGACTGCGAACTCAGTGAAGATGATGATGTCTCTGCTGATAGCTTCACGCCAGCTAAAGCTGAAGCTCTCTTTGGACATACATGTGAGGAGGAGGAATCCAGTTTGGAAGGATTTCAACTCTTCTCTTTTAGCTTGGTTGTTGATTGAATTAAGGTTTTTGTACTTTTTAAGTTATTCTTGATACCATATTGTTTTTGCTGACTCTCTTTTCTACTTACAGACCTATTTTATTGTTTTTCTTTGAAATAAATATTCAAAAACATTTAACTTACCGATGCCTCGACTAATGTAATTTTATTGGGATTCATTTTTATTTTGAAATTTACCAGTAGCTGCTGCATTTCCCACCCTAGGCTTATACTCGAGACAATAAATTTTCCCAATTTTTGTAGCAAAATTAGGTGCCTCATTTTATATGTAGGTTGGCTGATCCTTGATTATTTAGGGTACCTAATGCAATATGTCTTTGGATCTCTGGACTGCTGCTTCCATGAACTTTGATTCTGGATCCTAGCAAGAAAAAAAAAATCCCTTGACAACTTCAATCTTTTCTCCATTTACTATGAAGCTACCTCTCTTGTAAGGATTTTGGTCTCCCTTACACTGGGTTGTAATCCCTACTGAAGGCTGAAATCCTCTCTCTTCATCAGCAAGTGCATCTTGTCCTCCTCACAATCAGCAACCAAAGCTGTGTCATCTGCAGATTGTAGGTTGTTAATAAGAATTGGAGGAACCCAATTCTGCTGCCACATTCTTCTTCATATAATCCAGATTCTCTGATAATTTTCTCAGCATACAGATTGACTAAATATGGTGAGAGGGTAGAACCCTGATGCACACTTTTTCTGATTTTAAACCACACAATATTTCCTTGTGCTGCGCACACGACTGCCTCTTGAGCCATTCTGCATGGGCACAATGAAGTGTTCTGAATGCCCATTCTTCTCAAGGTTATCCATAGTTTGTTATAATCCATAGAGTCGGATCCCTTCACAAGTAAACATATTTCTGGTATTTTCTACTTTCAGTCAAGATCTGTCTGACATCAGCAATGATATCCCTTGTTCCATGTCCTTTTCTGAATTCAGCATGAGTGTCTGGCAGTTTCCTGAAAAGGTACTGCTGTGACTTTTGTTGAATTATTTTCAGCAAAATTTTACTTGCTTATGATATTAATGATATTGTTCTATAATTTGAATATTTTGTTAGCTTACTTTTCTTTGAAATGAGTACAAAGATGGATCTGTCCCAGTCAGTTGACCAAATAAGTGTCTTCCAAATTTCTTGGCAGAGATGATTAAGTGCTTTTAGTGCTTCATCAGCTTGTTGAAACAATTCAGTTGGTACTCTCTAAATTCCCGGAGTTTTGTTTTGGACTGATGCATTCAGTTCAGCTTGAGTTTATTCCTTCAGGACCATGGGTTCTTCCTCATATGCTCCCTCCTTAAATGGCGAGTGCAGATTAGTTCTTTTTGATACAGAGAGTCTGTGTGGACCTTTCATCTTCTTTGAATGCTTCCTGCACCATTCGATATTTTGCCCATAGAACCTCTCAATATTGCAACTTGAGGCTTTAATTTTTTTTCTTGGGTTCTTTCCAGTTAAGATATGCTGACCAAAAAATAAATAAATAAAATAAAGATGTGCTGAGCATGTTCTTTCTTTTAGGTTTTCTAACTCTAGATCTTAGCACACTTCATTATAATATTTGACTCTGTCTTCTCGAGCTAGCCTTTGAAACTTTCTATTCAGCATTTGACTTCATCAGTTTTCCCACTTACGTTAGCTCCTCTATGATTAAGAGCAAGTTTTAATCTCTTCCTAAACCTACACTGATCTTTTCTTTCCAATCTTTTTAAATTGCCTTTTATGGCGGTCATGTGCTTATGTTAATTTCACGATTGAGATGTAGGGGTGGAGTCCAGCCTCTTAATCTGGAGATAGCCATTGAGTAGCCAATGAGGCCTCCGTGTGGGCATGGCTTTCTCCTGAGACTTCTGGGAAATCTCGCAATAGTTCCCTGATGGAGATGAGAAGTTTTCTCCCCAGTTGTTGGGAGTCAGTCTCAGAGACAACGAACTACAGAGAAGACAAAACGGCAGCGTCCGAGGAGCCAGAGGAGAAGCCACACGGCTTTATCCTGATGGAACCAGACCTCTGAAGCTGGAGAAGCCACGTGGAAAGCCCTGCCAGCAATGAGTTGCTTCTACCACCACTGGATGCTGTAGATGGACCCTGAGCCCTGGAAGCGAGGAGCCATGAGGGGCCCCCTGCCAGCACCGGATTCTGCATCCACTGGCCTGTGACTTTGTGAGTTGGAAGGAGATGTTATAGACTGGTATCGGACACATGGGCTAATATCAGACTTATGACTTTGTACTGGACTGGATTGGATGCTTTCTTAATGTCCTATTTCTCTTATATATAAACCATACTCATATCCATATGCATGTCTATGCATTTGTTTCTCTAGTCTACCCCGACTAACACGCCTTTTGCTTTCTTCATGAATGATATTCTTGCTGTCTTCTCATAGCTCAAGTCTTCTATAATTAGTGTTCAATGCACCAAATCTGCTCTTGAGATGTTTTCAAAATTCAGCTGTGATAGACTCAAAGTTGTATTTTGGCTCTTGTGGACTTGTTTTAATTTTCTTTAACTTCACCCTAAACTTCCATCTGAGTAATTGATGGTCTATTTCATAGACAGGCCCTGGCTTGGTTTTAGTTGCTGATATTGAGCTTTTCCATGGTCTGTTCTACAGATACAATCAATTTGATTTATGTCTATTCCATCTGGAGAAATCCTCATGTACAGTCATATTTTGTGTTGTTTAAAAATGGTATTTGTTATGACCAAATCATTGGTCTTGCAAAATTCTATCATGTGATCTCCAGCTTTGTTTCTACTCCCAAGTCTACATTTTCCAACTACTGTTGCTTCCTCTTATTTCCAACTTTTGCATTCCAATCACCAATAATTATCAATACATCTCAATTGCATGTTTGATCAATTCCCATCTACAGTTATAGAATTCTTGGATTTTTTTCATCACCAGCTTTTGTGGTTGGTGAGCAAATTTGAATAGTAGTGGTATTGATTGGATTTCCTGGAAGACACTAATTTTGTTTGGTTGTTTGTTTATTTGTTTTGGGGGGAGACATCACTGCCTATGGTGGTCGTGGGTGCCACCCAGTGCTGCTCCTGAGAGCCGCCACTAGATTTGAACCGCCAAGCCTGCGGGCTGCAGTCCCGCACTCAACCACTTACACCACTGGGGCTCAGCCTGAAGACACTGATTTTGAAATGCCCTTTTTGACCATGAATGCAGTGATATTTCTCTTGACTTTGTCTTCCTGGCCTATAAAATCATTTGATTTTGTGATGTATGGGCCAATATCAGTCGATTTCAGTTCACTAATGCCTAGGATGCCTATCTTTATGACTTACATTTCATTTTGATGGTCTTCAGTTTTCTTAGATTCACACATTCCAAGTTCTGATCATTAGCAGAGTTTTGCAGCTGTTTCTTCTTACCTTGAGTTGTGCTAATCAGCAAATGAAGGCTCCACTTCCAAAGGCCCCACTCCTTCTATGTTACCAAGGTCAAATCCACTCTGAGAAGCAATACCTCTTTAACCATATCTTGAGTGTCTTCTGCCTCAGGGAGCCCCATTGTCTGGCATTCTCTCGCACAATGTTCTGCTTCCACTAATTTGTATCTGACAATGTTTTGATTCTATTCATAAAGTTTTCTGCAGCTATTTTCTTTGAAGTGGACAGCCTATTCTTTCATCACTTTTCACTTTGGCTTTTCACTTTGCATGACACTGCTAGCATTTGACATCCCAGTGACATAGCTTCCAGCATGACAGTATCACACAAGCCACCACAATTAGGACAAACTGACACGTGATGGAGTGGGAGCAATAGAGTCTGTAAATAGATATATGTTTGTTTCGGCCAGGATTTGCTGCAAAATACGTTTTATTTTACTTTTCAGAGTCTTTTGGATTTGAGAATGGGAGAATAAGAATGAAGGACTGAATTTGGTGGAGAACTCCTCACACCTGCTGGGATCAAATTGTCATGAGAGTGAGAGGGGATATTGTCATGAAGTTCTGTCGAGTCTCTCCTCGACAGGTAGACATCCCATCAGAAGGATGAGGGTTGTTGATGGGAAAGTCAAGTCAGGACAGGGGAAAGGAAGGAGACATGTCTGGGAGATCACAAGTTCATGTGCATTGGTAGAAAAAAAGGGGAGAACTGACTTCCAAGTGTGGGAAGGTGAGAATAGCTAAATACTTTTAAGGGGTGGGGGGGATATCCCTGGTAATAGACTCTGAATAAGCCATATTGACTCAGCTTCTGGATACACCCTGGGGCCTCTGGCCAAGTGCTACTGAACACTGAGGCATTGAGTCCTGGATCTGGGAGTGCACAACGCTGCAGAGGCTGTACCAGAGAGACTGATGCTGAAATTCCACTAGCTGAACTGGACTCTACCTCAAAACCCCTGAAACCTAAGAACTTAAGAATGAAACTAGATGGTGTTTGAAGAAGGAGAAGCCACCTATACCATGAGTATTGAACTATCAGTAAAGTGGACAGTCATTGACTAATATCAACGTCCCATATACTATAATAATATATATAAATATATAAAACACACATATAATGCACATATATATGGTATTCCTGCAAACCTGTGACCAACATTCTCAGTGAATATTGTTGTAAGTTTTCACTGACAACCAACTCCCATTGTTTGTGTTAATAGCACCCAACCACAAAGGGTTTATTCTGTACAATGTGAATAATTCAGGTATTGCAATATGCAGTGTGTTAGTCTGGGTTGACTAGAGAAACAGATTCATATGTACCCCTATGTGTAAGAAAGAACTTTACATTAAAGAGTAATTGTACTTTAAGAAAACATCCAGCCCAGACCATACCAAGTTCATAAATCCAGGGCTAGCCATTTGCCTGACACCAATCTATAGATTCCTCTTTAGACTGGTGTACAACGCACGCAATGATGCTGAATGCAGAAAGATTACATAAAGTCTAGTGGGTAGAAAGTCTTGTGGATCCAGTGGCAGTGGGAGCATCTCAGCACTGGCATGGATCTCCATGTGGTTCCCCCAGCTTCAGGATTCCAGCGGCGCTCCATGTTTCTTGTCAACAGTAATGTCTCACAGGGAGTGCAGCAGAGAGTCTGTCCCACCTCCAGAGGGCAATTTATCTCTCTGTGGTGCCTCCAAATGAGGTATCGAGCTATGTATGAATTGATTGACAGGCTAGACTCCACCCCTTTGCAAGCGACGAGAGAGCGTGGTACTCCCACATATAGTTATCCTACTTTGGCCCAATATTCTTCTTTCAACTGTTTTAAAACTAATTATCAGCGGCTAATCAATGACAACATTAAGAGAAGATCTTTGTGTTCCAGGGAGATGATCGATACGACTCTCTAACATTAATTAACAAGGAGTTCTCTACAGGGAGCCAGAGCAGATGATAAAACAAACAAACAGCAAAACCTAAACACGGACCCAGGAGTAAGCTTTGAGCTCCCACTGAATCCTAGCTGCCATTTAAGAACAATTAGTTCTTAGGTCAAGGTCCTCCTCAAACTCGCCCTCAGGAAGGGAACACAAAAGACAGGGGTGCTATAGCAAAATGTGGTGAAAATATTAGATGGTTGTTAGATAAAATACAGTCTGAGGTCTTAAAGGCTTGTTTCCAACTTAGTCAACTAAGTCCACATGGAAGAAGCACTCCACTATCAGTGACCAAAGGCTTGCAAATCACATCATCTGCAGCCATAGGAGGAAATCATATTAGAGCCCAAATTGTGAGATTCTGGTTTGCAGAAGGCTATGGATGATAGTTGAAGTTCAAGATACATCTGTGAGATCTATATAGGAAATAAGCCTTCTGTGACTTCACTCTTTAGAGGGGGATAGGAACTAGCTGGTTACAAAAGAGTACATTGGAGAAATAACTATAGGAGATAAAAAAGATAAACCTGATTTGAACAGTTGATCACCCACCATCCACTTTGGGCCTGATCTGGTTTTCAATATTTTCTGTGTTGTTGATTTCCTGCCCCACCCCATTTTTTTTCTTTTTCATATTGTGTTTTAGCTTTGGTGTATTTTATCATTGAGGGTAGCCCTCTTGAATTCTTGTTAAGTGTTTTTCTGTTTCTTTGGTATATGAAACCCAGAATTGATGAGCAAGTAGAATAAAGGTTCCTGGGGGGTTTAATTGGGGAAGATGGGGGGAAAGGGAGATGATATCAGGGGTTTGAGAAGAAAAAATGTTTTGAAACTGATTGTGGTAGCAATTGTACAATACTGCTTGATGTGATTGAACTCTGGAATGATATGTCTTTATTAACTCCAAATAAAAAAGTTTTGGGGGCTGAGCCCTGGTGGCCTAGTGGTTGTGTGAGGGACTGTGGCCCACAGGGTTGACAGTTCAAATCCAGCAGCACCTCTCCAGGAATGAGGCTGGGCTTCCTACTCCCACCAGGGCAGTGATGCCACAAAAAAAAAAGTTTGGGGGGAAATAATTAATTAATTAACAGCCCATCAACTCCAAAAAATAAAGAAAAGAAACATGAAATAAAAAATGTGATATTCATAGTTAATTTTGATTAAAGAATAAAGAGCAAAAAACTCAGAAATTTTGACTCACTTGGTTATTCAATGTCTATGCTAATTGTAATGATTACCCCCCATCCAGAATATTTTCATACAGATTATTTATGACCATGGAATTATACAAATGAGATATTTGTTAACAAATATTTAAAGCCTAAAAAGAAATTAAGTTTGAATATAATCTGTCCTCTTTTCTGATTGAAAAATTTCTCTGATATTTTTCTGCCACCCAGTGTGCAGATACAAAGATTCTTTCTGTCTTAGAATATTTTACATTGTGATTAAAATGTTTTGCTATGTATCTGAAATGTAAACTTGTATATTTCTAAGAATTGTAACCTATGTTGTAATTAATTATGAATTATAATAAAGCACGACTACTGATGATTGTTTAAAAAAAAGAATGAAGGACTGCTATGAAATTTGTATCATTTAACCACTTTGTGAATTACCAAAGACAGAATGTTAGAAGGGACTAGCATGATGAGTCCTAGCTGATTCAATGCTTTCATTTTGTAAAGGATGAAGTTGGGGCTAACAAAGGGTGATGAGTTACCCAAGAACACACAAGTGATCCGAGAAAGAGTTTGAGTTCACACCAAGTCTCTTACACCAAATCAGCACAGTCCAGCAGGGGTATACCTTGATGTCTAGATTGCAATTTGGATGGAAGCTGGGATCCCAAGTGTCAAATCACCTCTTCATTTGCAGTGCTCTGTGGAGGTGAAGTCTTGCTTTTGGGAAGCCCTCCACCCTTTATGTTGAGTACAATTTGTTTGGTATACCCTGAGATTTGTCGTTTAAGATTTCTATGGAAGAAAATATCATAGAATGCTTGCTTTATAAAGTCATGCACGACTCAAAGCATTGCACGTAGACAGTACTCAGCAAAGGTCTAAGGAATTGATGGATTTGTTTGGGTATTCATTGCATGTAAAACTTTCAAAAGAAACATTTGTACTTAACGGATTAAGAATAGTTAACAAGGAGAAAATCCTGCAATATTAATTCACTTGAAGGACTCCTGTTCTGTAGTGATTATGATACTGAGTTGCTAATTGAATTATCAGTAGTCATTCCTACTCAGTACTACTCAGAGCTCAGTGAAATATTTTGCTATGCTTTATAGAATTAAGGTTGACAAAAAAAGATGAGATCTATTTTTATTAATCACACATACATTCATTGTATATCAAGCACATTTGTACATCTGTTGCCCTCATCATTCTCAAAACATTTGCTTTCTATTTAAGTCTTTGGCATCAGCTCCTCATTTTTCCTGTCCCTCCCTACTCCCCCCTCCCTCATGAACCCTTGATAATTTATAAATTATTATTACTTTTTCATATTTTACACTATCTGATGTCTCACTTCATCCACTTCCCTGTTGTCCATACTCCAGGGAAGAGGCTATATGTAGATCTTTATAATCAATTCCCTATTTGTACTCCACCTTCCCTCCACCCTCCCAGTATCATCACTCTGACCCTGAAGGGAGAACTAAGTATTTTAAATTGAGCATTAAAGTCATTGAAAATGATTACATCCACAATTGATGTTCAAGTTATGAACTGATCTTGCCTCAGGACTCTAGGTAAAATGGATACTTTTGTACTTAGCATAATGTTTGACTATAGCAGTTATTATATAACCATTTGAAGAAATGAGTAAACGAATGAATGACTAGACCAAACCCATTTCTATCTATTCCATTGTGATTCATAGCAAGCACATAGTACAGAGTAGGAATGACCACTGATAATTCAATTAGCAACTCAGCCCCATAACCAAGACAGAACAGGGGTCCTTCAAGTGAATTAATATTGTGGAAATCTCAGTGATATTCTTTATTGCAAAGGGCACAATTGTAGCTTAAATTGAATTACGGTAAGCAAAAATGAAAACTGCTACCTCACACGTTTGAAAAGTCTAAAAAGATGCCTTCAGGTGATATATTGTAGTTTGTAGGTTGCAGTTTGTCTCTTGTGGGTTTGCTTTACTTTTCTTCGGCTTCAACTTTTTCTTGCATATGAAAAAGTAGTCACGCCACTGGTATTTTTCTATTTCTACACATGTAGTAGATTTGGTTCCTGTGTTTTAATCTGGCAATATCCTTTTGTGTTGTTGAAAAGGGCATTTCCAGTGAATAAGCTATTGGCCTTGTAAAACTGTATTATACACCTTATCCAATTCATCACCCAAATCTATTTTTCAACTGAAAACCCGACTTCTTATCCTAATTAACAATGGAATTATTAATGCAGTTTTATTGTATGTTTGATAAATTTCAGACTGTAGAAGTTGGTAAAATATACTTCAGGATTTTCAACTTTGGCCACAGTGGTTGGTACATACATTTGAATAATTGAAAATTCGAGTTGACTATAATCTAGTTAATTCTGCTTCATAGCAACTCTATAGGGCAACCTAGAACTGTCACTCTTTATGGAGTAGAAAACCTTATATTTCTCCTTCAGAGTGGCTGTGGTTTCAGAGTAGCTGTGGTTCACCTTTGGGTTAGCAGCTCAGTTTGTAGCCACCAGGACTCCTCTATTTGAATAATAGTCTCAACTAAGTAATAGTCTTCATTACATTAAAATAATATCACTGGCCTTATACGTGTATGAATATTACTGGCATCACTGTACTTCAGAGTAGATTATGAAATGTTCTTTTTGACAATGAATGTGACATTGTTCCTCTTCAATTTGTAATTTATGGCATAGTAAACCACATGACTGTCTGATTAAAAATGCTAATACCGGTTCATTTCAATGCCTCATATATTGACTTGCATATTCCATTTCATCGTTGACAACTTCCAATTTTCTTGGATTCATACTTTGTACATCACACATTTCAATGTCTGCAGTTTCTTTTCTCATCTTGAGCCATGCCTCATCAGTAAGTGATAGTCACAAAAATCTTTTCAAATCCTATGGTCTCTAGTAGTGGAATCTGACTCCATGGCAATGGGCTTGGTTTTGAGTTTTGTTCATTTCCCTTCTTTCAGAGTTTTTTCCTCCATGTTGGCTTACTTATTAGGCAGGCTCTCCTAAATTGGGGACAAAGTTGATCACAAGTAGATTTGAATGTACATCCTACCATCTGCACAATCCTTACAGGAGGGAAAAATGTATTCTTTTAAATAGTCATTCCAAAAGAAGTCCCAGACTGCTCTTTCTTGCTTAAACTAAGTTGTATGCCCTTTTCTAAACCAATTGTTTTGGGCAAAATGATGCAAAAGTTTCAGTGATGACAGCTGAACATAGCTTCTACCTGATCCAGGCTGATGGAAAGATATATAGTACGGTTAGGAGAAAAAAAAACTATAGAGAAGTAGAAGTGCTGATCCCATAAAAAGCGAGTGGGTGTTGAGCCCATGTAGACAACAGATGTCTCCAGGTTATGGGGTATATGTACAGAAGGGTATTGCATTGTACATGAAAGATTTGTTAGATTTATGTATTAGCAGATATTAGAGTTCTTAGAAACAAGAGAATCAATTTGATCAGATAATGGGAGTTGGCTCTGCTGCTTGGCAACTTGAATATATAGCAGAATGAAATACTATCTGGTTTTGTACCATCTTCACGATCACGGGTATGTTTGAGTCCATTTTGATCTGCAGGTCTTCACTGAATATTTTCCTAGGGCAGACCATTAGGAAGATCTACAGAAAACTGTCCACCATGATTGGCCCTGCTGGTTCTCAGAATACGGGTAACAACGCTTTCAGTAATGTAGCCCACCAGAGTGAGGCAAAAATGATAGGCAGGTGGTAGGTAATTTAATTGTATATATTTAAAATTACATGTCCTATAAAATGCATTTCTAAAATAATATGTTCCTATCCATATTTTGAACTGTATTCACTCATTGTCCATATCACTCATCTTGTTATGAAGGTGACACTTACCAAGTCATTGCATACAGTTTTCAGAGACTAGCAGTTTCACATCCAGCCATTAGTGGTCAAGAACTGTCACTTTTTAAATTCAGGTGTAATTTCCCCATTGAGATTATATCTCAAACTCCAAGTACCCAGTTACTTGATAACAGAGCAACCCCTCTACCATTCCATTGATCTGATAGGATGACCTTGTTGTTAAGACTCATGGAAAGACTTTGAAAACTAATCTTTAGATGATATCTAATATATGCAGCTGGGAATTCATTCTTTTGAGATTCACGATCTAATTCCATTCCCTGTTTTTCTTATTTAAATGAGTGCCTTCTCTAAGCATCTAAAACGAGAATTGAGGTCATTTCCTGGGAATGTACCTTCCTCAAGTTGTACTCTGTGGCTCATGATAAAATAACAGAGAGAATGCTTAAGGTGATTTTATCCTAACAGCTCGTCCATGAACCAGTCTTGAATTTCACCAAGGAAATGCTCTGTGATTTAGAAGAGAGACACTTACCCAGAAAGCTAAGGGCTAATCTGTGTTTACATGGTGCATCATGTTAAGCAAGATATGTAAACTCTTGGTATTGAATTTTCTTATGAATGAAATGAAAGATTTAGGCCAGATTAGGGAAGGGGGCTCGAGAAGTATGAGACTTTGGAAATTGTTCTAGGACAGGGTTCTCAACTTGTGAGTCGAGACCCCTATGGGGGTCAAACAACCCTTTCACAGGGATCACCCAATTCAAAACAGTAGCAAAATGACAATTATGAAGTGCAACAAAAATAATTTTATGGTTGGGGGGTTACCACATGAGGAACTGTATGAAAGGGTCACAGCATTAGAAAGTTAGAGAAACACTGCTATAGAAGATCCCCAATACTTCTCAGAGCCAGTTGCTGCATTTCAGTGCCAGTTGATGCTAGCCAAAACCCTCAACAGACATCTGTAGCTGCAGGTTAATGATGAAGAAAGGGGAAGTTGGATCAGAAGCTCACAGGCTGGTGAGTACGGAGTTGTGTGGACCCAGGGTATGGAAGAACATGGCAGGATGCAGATAGCTTAGAAGTTGGCTCACAGAGTCAGAGGCCTACATGAGGCCACCCCTGGAGGCAGTCAGAGTTGCAGATAGGATGAAGGAGAAGGGCAAGAGAGGGAAGTTACCCTTGCCTGTCTTCTAGAAAGGCCACTCCCCCAAGGAGGCATCATCAGAGTGCGATCTGTTTGATAGGTTGGACTCCACCCCTGCAGGTTCTTACAGGTGCAAGTTGACATAAAATCTAACTGCCACAATATCTAACTTCTGACCTTTGACTGAGCTCTGGGGTGCCAAGGTCAGAAAGAGTGCCTGAGGGTGGCTTGTCATGAGAATGGAAAATTGGGAAGGGGAAGACTTGACCAATCTCATGTTTTGTGGATTTTATTTATGTGAATTCTTACCATGCTATTGGTAGCATAAATGTGATTTGTTTTGTATTCTGCTCATAACAATATGAGAAAACAGCAAATAACATCGAATTTAGTTTCAAAAGTGGGCATATCATCCAATTCTGGTCAATGAGGCCAGGGGAATTAACTGAAGAGGCTCCGGAGAAGGCTGTCTTCCTCGTAAGAAGACATGATTTATCCCCACCTTAAGTTGCTATGTGACAGTGGGACTTAAGCAAACTCCATAGGCATCTTGGCTATGCTGGCCCTTGATAACACTGAGCCCCACTGTATAGTGAAATCCTGGGTCTACTTTTTTGAGGGATCTATGCTAGCATGAAAATAGAAATTGACTAATTCTTTAAGAAAGAGCCAGATTTTGTTATTACTTGTAGCACAGGGTTTCTCAACCACTCCACTACTGATGGTTTGGACCTGATAATTAACTGACCTGATTGGACCTGATAATGTTTGGGGCTGTTCTGTGCATTGTAGGGTGTTCAAATTCCTGGTCTCTGCCCAGCAAATGCCATTAGCGCCTGCCACCTCCAGACTGACAACCAAAAATGTCTCTACATATTGCCAAATGTTACCTCAGAGACAAAAATCACTCCCTGTTGAGAGTCATTGTAGTCAAAGGCTTCCTAATGAATGTGAACACCTTTCCTCCTGATCTTCCCTCTTGCCAGTTCCTGGTTGTGGGTCCCTATGATGATAGCCATCACTACTTCCTCCCTCCCAGAGACATTTCCAGGATCAAAGTGAGATGCATGTGTGAGAAGAACAAATACACACAAGGTGTTACTAATCATTACTGGTCTTTGATGTTGCTACTGTGTTGATAACAATGTTATAGTTTCCATTTATTCTTAAAAGATTTAATAGGCAGCGATGTTTGATTTCACAGGTGACAGTCAATGGGATTTTCCTTAGGCAACATTGGTGAGGCCAGCACTCCCAGGCTGCTTCTAGGGCTCAAGCTCTTCCTGTCTTGTTTTAGCTGATTCACCAATCCCCATTCATTATCTTAGAAAGCACTGGGTGTTCTTTTTTGGTTATAAAAGATTTTCAAATTTAGGTGCTTGAGAGTCTAGTGCCTGAACTCTCCCCCCCCCCCCCCCCCCCGCAATGTAATCATAGTGTACCCTCTGTATTTGAGATTCATTGTGGTGAGATGAACTTAGTTCCTTTATGTAGTCTTTTGCTTTGATTGATTGAGAAAATAGATTGAGAGATTTCACTCATCTAAATCCTGAGAAGTCATCTTTACCCCAGAGGATTTGTTACTTTTTTCTAGGTTGTTTGACATTTTCTGGGTAAGTTTTTTTTTAAAAAAAAAATAGATCATTTTATTGGAGATTCTTACATATATTATAACAAACCATACATCTGTTATCTCAAGTGGACATGTGCCATTATTGGCATCAACAATTTATAAACATTATCTTTCTTCTTGAGTCCTTTGATATCAGCTCCTCTTTTTTCCCTTCCCCCACCCTTCCACCCCCGTGAACCCTTAATATATTATGTATCGTCATTATTTATACATATCTTACACCACTCACTCCATCCCTTCACATACCACCCTGGGATTCTTCCCCGGAGGGGAGTTATTCTGACATCACTGCTACCATCCCCCCTTCCCTCCCTTCCTCCGCCTTCTCCTCCTCTATCCTCCTGAAAGAGTTGCTCCATTGCGGTTTCTGAGGTGTGTGTGGCGGGGGGGGTAGTTGTCTTTCCTGAATTATGTATATTGAAAGCTCTTGTCTGTGGTACTCTGAACTTCAGTCTTCCTGGGTATGTTTTAAACAACTTGTGATTCAACAGTCTTTGGCTCCAAGCTGAAACCTGTTTTGTGACTGGCCTATTTTACACATCTTGCGGAGGTTGAACACTATATTATAGAAAATGCCAGTGAAGTGGCTATAGACTCTGCCATAAAGTGCCTATGGTCACCAAGGGAACTGCTCTTTTTGTGGCCCTGATGGGAAGGCTCTACCTCGAATCTAACAAAAACTCCAAGTCAAACTCACTGCTACGGCGTCGATTTGGTGTTGGGCATTGGACTGCTGACCACAAGATCAGCGGTTTCAAAAACCCAAGCTGCTCCATGGGGTGTGTGTGGGGGTTGGGGGTGGGATTAGGGTTTCTACTTCTGTAAAGATTTACAGCTTCAGAGATCCACGGGAACAGTTCCTATAGGGTCACAATGAACTTAAGAATGGGGCTTCAAAAAGTTTGTGAGGAAATGGAATGCAAAGATAAAGGAAGTTTTCTGAGACTGTTTTGAAATCTCATATAGAGATTTATCGTATAGAAAGCACTGTCGGTGCAGTTGTGAAATCACTCAACTGCTTACTAACCAGTCAGGGGGTTAAGGCCGCATGTGCTCCATGGAAGAAAGCGATGGCCATGGACCTCTGTAATGATTACTGTCTGAGGCATTCTATGGAGCAGTTGCACTCTGTCTCCAGGGTTACTGTGAGTGGAGATTGAGTAAAAAGCAATGGATGGGGCTTTGGTTTGGCTTGGGTTTTTTGTTGTTGTTGTTGTTGTTGTTTTGGTGGCACAGAGAGAAGAGATGAGAAAGCTCCTAAAAGAACTATAACATGTATCAACAGGTATTCCACAGAGACCGTGAGAGACCCAGAAAGAGCCTTATTCAAAGCCAGTGAGCTAGGCCTGGAAAAACCTTAGCAGCAGAGTCTTGACAAATGACAGAAACCTGTTGATAGGATTGCAGCTAAGAGAGCTGCACAAAGCTGCTACCTTGACTACTGGCTGACGACAAGGAGTCGGAAGACAGGCCTGATGATCTGACTAGGGCTTTGCATTGCCAAGAGAAGGTTTCCTGAGGTGGCTGAGAAGAAGCCTGCCCCAAGGAGGTGCATGGAAGCCTACCAGAAAGAATGAGAGGTGGGTATACCGTGGAGAAAAGGGTCTGATTGTTCTTATGGCCTAGTGGAGCCGAGAGAACTGTTCAGTACCAAGGTGAAGCATGTGCTCTCCAGTAACTTATTATTGCAATAAATTATTTAACCTAGCAGAGAACAAGAGAGTGCTGTGGGAGGCTAGTGTCAGAACTGGTAAAAATATTGGAGAGTGAACGTATGTCCAACCTCCACTTCCTAGAAGTCAGATTTGGATGATGATGATTCTCTCTTTTTAAAGATTTTATTTTATTTTATTTTATTGGGGGTTCTTACAGCTCTTATCACAATCCATACAGATATCCATTGTTTCAAACATACCTACATATACTTTTATCTTTTTTCTTTAAAAACTCATTTTATTGGGGACTTGTACAACTCTTATCCCAGTTCAAATATCCATCTAAATGTGTCAAGCATGTTTCTATATTTGCTGTCATCATTCTCGAAACATTTTCTTTCTACTTGAGCACTTGGTATTAGCACCTCAGTTTTTTCTCCCTCCCTTTCCCACTCCCTCATGAACCCCTGATAATCATGTCTTACACTGTCTGATGTCTCTCTTCACCCACTTTTCTGCTGTCTGTTCCCCCAGGGAGAATGTTATATGGAGATTCTTGTGTTCCTCCTTTCTACTCCACTGTGGTCCTGAGGTGTTCATCTGTACTGGATCCCTTGTGTTTCCAGTTACTATCTATACCAGTGTACATCCTCTGGTCTAGCTGTAGATTTGTAAGGTAGAATTGGGATCATAAGAAAGGGGGAAGGAAACATTTAAGAACTAGAGGAAAGTTGCATGCTTCATCATTGCTACACTGCACCCTGACTGGATCATCTCTTTCCTGCAACCCTTCTGTAAAGGGATGTCCAGTTGCCTGCAGGTGGCCTTTGGGTCTCCACTCTGCACTCCCCCTCATTCACAAAGATGGAATTTTTTGTTCTTTTGATGGCTGATACCTGACCCTTTCATCTCCTGATCACACAGGCTGGCGTGCTTCCTCCATTTTGGCTTTGTTGCTTCTCAGCTAGATGGTCGCTCGATTACTTTCAAGCCTTTGAGACCCCAGACACTGTATCTTTTAATAGCTAGGTACCATCAGCTTTCTTCACCACATTTGCTTATGCGCCACTTTGTCTTCAGGGATCATGTTGGGAAGGTAAGCACTGTGGAATGCCAGTTTATAGAACAAAGTGTTCTTGCGTTGAGGGAGTACTTGAATAGAGGCTTTAATACTAAACCTTTAAATATATGTATGTAGCTCTATTTTCCCATCACCATATAAAACATATTTACATATGTGCATGCCTGTATTTAGACTTCTATAAGTGTCCTTTGCCTTCTAGTTCTTTCCTCTATTTCCTTTTACTTTCCTCTTGTCCCACTATCATGCTCAGCCTTCATTTGGGTTTCAGTCATTCCTCCCAGTTACATTGCCCTTGAACCAGTCCTATCAGGCCTCCTACACCCTCCTCGCCATCATTTTGGATCACTTGTTGTTCCCTTGTCCCTGATTTGTTAACACCCACTTCCTTTGTCCCACCTCCCCCTCTCCCATGTCCCCCAGGAACTGTTGGCCTCATTTTGTCCTCTAAGTTGTTTATCCTGCCTGTCTTAGTTAGATAGACCTACAGAGGTAACAATATGCACACACACACACACACACACACACACACAAAACAAGACAGAGCAAAACAAAAGAAAACAACAACAGCCAATGGGAGAAAAGAAAAAAAAAGACTGTGAATAGTTCAAGGTCTATTTGGTGATCTTTAGGAGTGTTTTCCAGTCAAACCTGATGGGGTGCCATGTCTTGGCCCCCAAATCTATTGTTGGTATTCCCTTGGGACTTCCTTTTTTTGTTCTTCTTGCTGTTCTGTTGCATGCCCTAAGTATTTTGCTTTGGTGTGGTGGGGTCAGATGGGGCGCAATTCCCACACTATGTCTCCAGTGTTGACCCCCATAGGATTATGGGTCAGTGAGAATGGTGTATCTCTTAGTGGGGCTGGCCATGTTCTCCTCTCTGTACATTGGCTGCTCTGAGCAGGGATATCATCCTCAAGGCTTGGTGGACCAGGATGTACTCCACTCTCTCTTCCTCACCCTTCATTTGCTTCCATTTGCTCTGATCTGACATGACCCTCTCCCTGAGCTATATCTTCAGTGTGGTTCTCTGAAGCAAATTCTTTCGAAAAGGTGTGTGTGTAATCATCTTTTTCAAAACATTTTCTTTCTACTTGAGCCCCTGGCATGAGCTCCTCATTTCTCCCCTCCCTCCCCCATACCCTTTTGATAATTTATAATCCTTTTCATGTTTTGCACCAATTGCTGTCTCATTTCACCTACCTTTCTGTTGTCTGTCCCCCTGGAATGAAGACCATACATCAATCATTGTGGTTGGTTTCCTCTTACTCACACCCTCCCCCCAATTGCCCTCCTAGTATCATTGCTCCCCTTATTGGTCCTGAGGGGTTTATTTGTTCAGATTCCCTGTACCTGTATACATGTTCTGGTTTAGTCAGATTGGTAAGATAGGATTGGAATCATGGTAGTGGGGGGTTTGGGGGAAGAAGCATTAAAAACTAGAGGAAGATTGTGTGTTTCATCAGTGCTATATTGTACCATCACTGGCTCTTCTCTTCCTTGTGGCTGTTCTGACAGCGGAGTGTCCAATTGACTACTGATGGGGTTTGGGCTTCCATTCCACTCTCCCCCTCATTCCCATTGATATGCTTTTTGTTTGTTTTGTTTTGGGTCTTTGATGCCTGATACCTTATCCCATCAACACCTCATGATCACACAGGCTGGTGTGCTTCTTTCATGTGGGCTCTGTTGCTTCTCAGCTAGATGGCCACTTGTCAATCTTCAAGCCTTTAAAACCCCAGATGCTATATCTTTTGACAGCCCAGCACCATAAGTTTTTTTCACCATATTTGCTTATGCACTCATTTTGTCTTCAGCGATTATATCAGGGAAGGTGAACATCATGTTAGTAGAACAAATTGTTCTTGTGTTGAGGGACAACTTGAATGGAAACCCAATGTCCATCTGCTACTGTAATACTTTATAAATAAATATATGTACATAGCTCTATTCCTGTCATCATCTATAAATGTATTTACATATAGACATGCCTGAATTTAGACCTCTATAACTGTCCTATGCCTCTCAGCTCTTCCATTTCCTTTTACTTTCCTCCCATCCCACTATATGTTGGACCTCCATTCGGGTTTTGGTCATTCCTCTGGGTACATTGCCCTGGATCGAGCCCCACAGCTCCCCAGTATCAATTTTATTTCACTTATTCTTCCTTTGTCCTTGGGTTTGTTGGTCTCCCCCTCCTTTCCCTCCATCTCTCCCCTTCCCATGTCTCTCCTGAGCCATTGGTTTCATTGTTCTCTCTTCTGTATTGTGCATCCTGCCTATCTTGCCATTTAGGCATGCATAGACAATAATGTGCACAAAAACAAAGCAGAGCAAAACATTAAAAAAAGAAGACAAAATAACAACAGAGAAGACAATAAAATAAAAAAAATAAATAGAGAAAAAGGAAATTCAACAGCAAAAACTGAAAAGTCCTCAAGTGGTTCCAGGTCTGTCCATAGACCTTTATGAGTGCTTTCCTGTTGAGTCGACTGGGGTGCCTCACCCTGGCCTCCAAGTCTATCTTTGACATTCCTTGGGGACTTAGTTGCTTTGCTCCCTTTGCTGCTCCACTGTACACTCTTAGTGCTCACCCCGGTGTGGTGGGATCAGATCAGGCACATTTCCTACATGGTGTCTGTAGCCCTGTTCCCCTTAGCATTGTGTGTCAGTGATGGACTCGTGATGGGGCTGGCCCTGTGATCCCCTCTGTGGCTTGGCTGCTCTGAGTCAGAATATTGTCCTCAGGTCTTGGTGGGTTGGGGTGTGTTCTACTTTCTCCTTCCCTCTTCGTTTGCTCCTATTCAGAAGTGCTCCACTTCCTGAGCTGCAGCTTCAGTTCTGTCCACTGAAGTACATTCCTCTGGGGAGGAGGGCGCTCACCAAGTTGGAATTGGGGGGTGGGGGTGGCCCTGCTGACCTCTGTATTGATTCCCTAGTTCTCGCCTGTATGTTGCTTTCACATCTTGGCGCACTGGGTTGGAGTCTGGTCCCTCTCTCCCTGTCATGTCATCTCCCCTTGGAAGATTAGTGCCCTGTTAGCCCATCACCCTTGTCTCTCTTTTTTCTTCTCTCCTTCCTTATTATTGGGCTGCCATACCAGTGACATCACAGCTTCTAACATCACAGCAACACACAAGACACCACAATACAGCAAACTGAGAGACATAAGTAGCTAAGGCAAATGAAATAAAAGAGCTGAACAGAATATTTCAAAGGACAGCTCAAGAGAATAAAGCACTATAATGAAATGTGCAGATACTTGCAGTTAGAAAGTTAAACAGGAAGAACACAATCAGTCTATCTCAAATGGAAAGAGATTCGACTCACTTTGAAATATCAAGGATTCTATAGGTAAAATATTGAATGATACAGGAAGTATCAATGGAAGATAGAAGAACTACACAGAGTTACTCTACTTAAAAGAAGTATTTAGCAGTTATCCATTTCAAGAGGTAGCATATGATAAAGAGCTGATTATACTGAAGGAAGAAGTCCAAGGTTCACTGAAAATATTAGTGAAAAACAAGCCTCCAGAAATAGAATACCAATGGAAATGTTTCAATAAGTTAACAAACCACTAGTATTAAGGCAGCAGATGTGCACTGGACCTCCACTCAAGTACTTTCTCAATGCAAGAACACTTTGGTCTGTTAAATTGGCCTTCTATGATGCTCACCTTACTGACACGGTCACTGAAGACAAATGTGTGCATAAGCAAAAGTGGTGATGAAAGCTGATGGTGCTCGGCTATCAAAAGATATGGTCTCTGGAGTCTTAAAGGCTTGAAAATAAACAAGCGGTCATCTATCTCAGAAGCAACAAAGCCCAGCATGTGTGACTATGAAGTGTCGAAGGAATCAGGTATCAGGCATCAAAGAACTAAAAATTATATCATTATGAATGAGGGGGAGTACAGACTGGGGACCCAAAGCCCTTCTGTAAGTGAAGTGACATCCACTTACAGAGGGGTCTCGGGAGGAGATGAGTCACTCAGGGTGCAGTGTAGCAATGACGATATATGCAACTTTCCTCTACTTCTTACATGCTTCCTCCCATGGTCCCAATTCTATCAATCCAGCTAGAGCAGTGGGTGTACACTGGTACAGATAGGATCTAGAAACATGGGGAATCCAGGAGAGATGATCCTTTCAGGACCAGTGGTGAGAATGGTGATACCAGGAGAGTGGACGGAAGGTGGAGTAGAAATGAGGAACCAATTACAAGGATCTACATATGGCCTCCTCTTAGGGTATGGACAATAGGGAAGGTGGGTAAAGGGAGACATTGGACAGTGCAAAACATGACAAAATAGTAATAATTTATAAATTACTGAGGATTCATGGAGGGGGGAGTGGAGAGGGAGGGCAAATATGAGGAGTTGACACCAGGGGCTTAAGTGGAAAGAAAATGCTTTGAGGATGATGGCAACAAGTGTACAAATGTGCTTTTCATACAATGGATGGATGTATGGATTGTGATGGGAGTTGTATGAGCCTCCAATAAAATGATTTTAAAAATATATATGAACCACTGGAAGCACTCACTAGTTTATGCCAAGAAATTTGAATTGGGCCTACCTGGTCAACCAACTAGAAAAGATTCATATTTCTTTTCATCCAAAAGGTGACCAAACGATGCAGCAGTTACCACACAATATTATTAATATCACATGCAAGTAAAATTTTTCTGAAACTCATTCAACAATGGTTGCAGCAGTATATCAACAGGAGGCTGCCAGAGATTCAAGCAAGATTCAGAAGAGGGCATGTCCTAAGGGATATCATTGGCTATGTTAGATGGATTTTAATTGAAAGCAGAGCATACAAGAAAGGGGTTTTATTGTATTTTATTGAGTATGCAAAGACATTCAACTGTGTGAATCATAATAAACTATTGAGATTTTGAATTCCAGAACACTTAATTGTGCTCATGCTGAACTTGTACATTGACTAAGAGGTTGCCCTTTGAATCCAAGAGAATATTCCGTAGTTTAAAATCATGACTAATATTAATCAAAGTTGAATCCTTTCACCATATGTTTCCAATCTGGATGCTGAATAAATAATCTGAGAAACTTTAATATATGAAGAAGAACATGGCATCCAGATTGGCCTGCTGCAACTTTCAATATGCAAATACTCAAGCATGGTTTGCTGAAAGAGAACTTGAAGCACTGGCTGATGATGATCAAAGGTTGCAGCTTTCAGTATGGATTACAATTCAATGTAAAGAAGCCCCAAACCCTCACTATTGGACCAATAGGCAACATCATGATATCCTGCCCAGTCCTGCGTCATTCTCACAATACTTGCTACATTGGCGTCTATTTTTATAACTACTTCATTAATTCATCATCTTGAGAGTGTTCTTCATTTTCACTAACCTGCTTACCAAATATTATGTCTTTTTCCAGGGACTAGTCTCTCTTGGTAACAAGTTCAAAGTACATGCAATGAAGTCTTACCATCATCCCTTCTAATGGGCACTGTGAATGAATGTACTTCCTCCAAAACTGATTTGTTTGGCTTTCTGGAAGTCCAAGATACTTCTGATTCAAATGTATTGATTATTCTGTGATATTATTTATTTGTTGTTCAATTTTCATATGCATGTGAGGCAATTGAAAAATACATTGATTTGGGTAAGGCATACTTTAGTATGCCTTTGTCTTTTACCTCAAAATAATATGCTTGCCCTTTAAGACATTAACGAGGCCTTGTGCAGCATATTTTATCCAATGCATGTGTTCAAACTTTTAACCACGGCTTCCATGAGCATTGATTGTGGATTCAAGCATGTGGATCTAAACAAGACAAGCCTCCTGACAACTTCAACCTTTTCTCCATTTATCATAATGTTACCTATTGGCCCAGTTGTGCAGATTCTGGTTTTCTTTGCATTGAGTTTTAATCCATAATGAAGGCCGCAATCCCTGATCTTCATCAGCAAGTGCTTCACATCCTCTTCACTCTCACCAAGCAAGGTTGTGCCATCTGCATATCATAGGCTGTTAATAAGCCTCCCCCAATCCTGAAACAACATTCTTCTACATATAATCCACCTTCTCTGATCATTTGCCAAGCATACAGATTGAAAAAGTATGATGAGATGATCAAACCTTGGTGCACACCTTTCCCAATTTGAAACAATCCAGTATCCCCTTATTCTGTATGCATAACTGTTTCTTGATTCATGTGCAGATTCTGCATGAGCACAATTAAGTATTCTGAAATTCCCATTCTTCTCAGAGAAATTTATAGTTTATTATGGTCCACACAGTCAACTGTCTTTGAATAGTTAATGAAATGCAAAGAAACATCTTTATGGTATTCTCTGCATCTAGTCAAGACCCACCTGACAGCAGCAATGACATCTCTTGTTCAACATCCTCTTCTGAATCTGGCCTTAATCTCTGGCAGTTAAATCCCTGTCACTGTACTGCTGGAACCATTGTTGGGTGATCTTCGTAAATTTTATTTGCATTTGACATTAATGAATTGTTCTGTAATTTATGCATTCTGTCAGGTGACCTTATTTTGGAATGAGTACAAACATACAAACTCAGAGGCTGTTATATTGTCTGACTGAAGAACTAGCTTCTTCACTAGAATAGGTAATTCTCATAGTTTCCATTAGCATGGTGTTATACGGACCATTGGTTAATGCCAACCGAATGTGCTACTTATTCTCTTTTTATGCAAATACAAATTCTTATTATAGATATCTTGTTTTATTTTTACCATTCTTGGCTATGCTAATAATGTGAGTGTCTGAATTTAGTTTACAGGTATTACTTCTTATGTGTCAGAGACACATTTCCTAGAAAAATCTACATTTAACTGGAGTAAACACAGGAAGATCACCTTTAGGGGAATGAGTCCATCTATTTTAGCCAAATGTAGGTATTTTTAATGTTTATGGTAGCAAGGCAAGTGGGTATTGGGTAATCTAAGTGGGGGGGGGTTATAGTGTTCACAAAAGACAATGAACATAGCATGAACTGTCAAAAGAAAAAAGCAAATCGGTCATGGAAGAAGTGAAGCCAGAAGGCTCCTTAAAGGCAGGGATGGTGAGACTTCATCTCACCTAATCTGTACAAGTTGCCAGGAAAGACCAGTTCCTGGAGAAAGACATCATGGTTGGTAAAGTAGAAAGGCAGCAATAAAGATGAAACCTTGGACAAAATGGATTGACATGGTGCATGCACCAGGAGGTTAAACCATGGGAACAATTGTGAGGGCACAGCAGGGTTAGGTTTATGGGAGGAAGGATAATGGGATCATGATTATGCTGTACAGAGGGTGACTATAAGTCAGGACTAAATTGCAGGAACCCAACCACAGCATAGATCAGAGTAAAAAAATCATCGTGGTGGCTTTAACACTCACCTCCCCTTTCCTGGACAATAGTTCAGGACTGAATGCTCCTCTCGTTTAGGACAATCTAACCCTACACCTACTCAGATCTAGGGGTATATGGCTCACACCTAAGCTCAGACTAGTCATTTTACAGACTGTACTCTTTTTCTGTTCTTTCTCTCTTGGCAAAGTTATTGGAGAATGTGCTGGCGCAGTCCTTTTACTATTGTAAGAGGAACTGATGGAGGATGAGGACAAAATAGGGAAGAAAGGGTGGGAAATTCAGAGAGACAGGACAGCCTGAGCCTGACATACCTGAAGTACACCCTGCCCTTGGACTTCTGAGGGTCAAAAATATCTTTGATCTAGCTTGTTTTCTGGTTCTCGTAACAAAATACATAGTTCTTACGGAGTATGCTAAATGATGGCTTTTTAGGTGAGTTATTATTAGGTGCTGTTGAGTCATTTCTGACTCAGAGTGACCTTAGGTACAAAAAAATGAAACAACCACCTGGCTCTGTGTCATCCTCACAATTGCTATGACTGGGCCCGGTTTTGCAGCCCCGGTATCAAGCCATCTCAGTCAGGGTCTTCCGGAAACCTTTTAGCTGCCCTTCTACTTTACCATGCATGCCGTTCATTCTTCTCTATGGACTGGGGTCTCCTGATAACATGTCCGAAGTGAGGGTAACATCGTCTCATCCCCCACCCCCTTCTGAGGTGAAGTGAGACGGTAGATCAATTAGCTAAAATTAGCAAAATGTTCAAGTGTTTCAAGTGGAAAGTTTTGGAGGGGAGTCTGTTGCAGCCCTTAACAAGAAGCATATCCTTTCCAGGAGGATTCATGGGACTTATCTGTGGCCCTCGTTATACACTGCCCACTCTACCCAGGTGGGAATGGATTCCAGGCCACTGCACCTGACACCTAAAATCCCCCAATAAAAGTGTAATGGAAGGAAGCCTGCCATCTATCAGGGCCAGACTCAGGGAGTTCCCCAATGTCCACTCACACTGCCAACAGTCAGACGCCTCCTAATCCTTTTCCTCCCCATTGCTCTTGCAGGAGATGGATAATTTGTCTCCAAAGCTTAGAGCTTTCCTCTCTGAACCCATTGGAGAAAAAGATGTTAGCTGGGTGGATGGGGTCAGCCGTGAACTTGCAATCAATTTGGTCACGCAAGGTTTTAACAAGGTAATTTGTACTTTGTTTCTTCTCCATCTTCTTTTCCCTCTCTCTCTTTCCCCCACTCTTGCTATACGGCAGCCCTGCCCCCTGCCCCTGCAAAGCAACCAGACAGCAAAGCTGTAACTTGGCAGGTAGTCATATGCTTCAGTGTGACTGACCCCTCTGCGTGGGCAGCCTCCAAGGGTCCATAAATGGCAAGTAAATGGGATTGCTCAGAGCAGCCATCCTAGGAAGGGTTCATTTATGCTCTAACACCCGGGGCTGACAGATGGGAACCGGCTGTCCACATCGGGGCTGAGCATCCACTTCCATTGCCATGAAGGAGCACCTGGGGGTCTTACCTATCCTGCTCAGTGTGCCAGTCTGGCACCAGCATATGGAGTAAGTAAGAGTCAGGGTCTACATCAGAGTATGGAGAGGCGAGTGTTGAAGTGGCATTCCCAGCCTAAAAATTCTGTTCAAATCCAGCAAAATCTAACCATTCTTTTATGTGTGTGTATGGGGCTACTAGAAAACAGATGCTTAGAAGCTTGGGAGAGGAGGGGCAACGTTCCCAAACCAAACCCCAGACAGGGAATCCATGCAAAGGAGCCTGAGACCCTGCAGGATGCATGGGAGTGGGCACCAATTCAAGAGAGGGCACCAACAATGACTCAATTCCCTTCTTTTTTCCAAGTCTATATCATTAGACAACAATGTGTTGCAGAAACACCTAAAGAGACCAGGCAGTGTCTGTCTGTACAGCTAAGAATCTGTTTGCTTTGTACCAGTCCAATGCATGGGTGGTTTCCAGGGAGCATCTAATCCGATTGAGCATTTTCTGGGAGAAGCACTGTTCTATGTGGTTAAGCTGGTTCCTGTTTCATGGGGACCAATACAGCAGAAGGAAATGTTGCCAGGACCTGTGCCATCCCATGGTAGGTTCTGGATCAGAACACTGGCTGGGTTTCAGAAATAAATCTCCAGGCCTTTCTCCCTAATCCACCCTCATTTAGAAGTATTGCTAGGACTAATTCAGCATCATAACATAATCAAATCTCTGCCAACAGACAAGTATAAGCTACATATGAAATGTATTGACTGAGAATGGAACCCAAGTCTCTTATATGGAAGGTGAAAATTCTACTCCTGAATCACTATCAGTTAAAGTGTACCAGTTGTTAAATATTTTGAGCATCACCCCCACCTATATATCAACTTAAAGCCCAATGGGTGGTATTGTCAGGGAACTGGTATTTCACAATTAAGGTAGATTTTATGCTCCTCCCCACACCCCAGATAAGAGTGATAAACCCATCACAAGGCTGATTAGAGGATAACATTTAGACTAATCATTATGAACTTCACTTCTCTATTGTGGTAACACACCTATGGCAACTTGCATCAAGTGCATTGATAGTATATTCAGCTCAGTGAGTTCTTGCATGTACTTATACCCATATATTGTATATACTCCAGTATAAGCCGATCCAAATATCAGCTGAGGCACCTAATTTTACTGCAAAAACTGCATTAAAAATGTGCAGAAAAACTCTGCTTATATATGAGAATATACAGTACCTACCCCCCAGATGCAACCATCAGACACTTTTAAAAATCTAGATCAGTGGTTCTGAACCTTCCAACTGCCAACCCTTTAATACAGTTCCTCATGTTGTGGTGACTCCCCCAACCATAAAATTATTTTCAATGCTACTTCATAACTCTCATTTTGCTACTGTTATGAATCAAATGACCCCTGTGAAAGGGTTATTTGGTCCCCAAAGGGGTTGTGACCCACAGGTTGAGAAATGCTGATCTAGATGGTCCACTTATTCTCTTACCTATAAAAGTTATCATCCCCACCGAGAAGTAACTACTATTTTATCTTCTACGAGTGTTGATTTAATGTTTCTGTAATTGTGTGTGGAGTTCTTGTTAAGTGTACTTATATTTGTATTAAGGTATAATTTAAATATAGTGCCTGTGGGCATGACTGAGAAGAAGCTATCCTAGTGGAAGAACTGTGTCCCGAGCATTTCCACTTCTGAATTGTAACTGGTCAACTTCTCCAATAAACCCCATAATTTCAAGTCTTGCCTGTGAGCCCCATGTGACCACTGCAATCAATGGTAAAACCTTACTGCCAGGGGAGTGAAGGTTGGCGTGGGAATTGGTCAACGACTGCTGAGTAGAGGCAGGTGGCGTCGGATGCCCATTCATCGGGATCAACCGCGAGGCTGAGGATGGTGGTGATTCTCTTTCCTCCTGTCCCCCACCCCACCCTATGTGAAGTCTTCATAGAATGTTAAGACAGAGATACAAATGAATAGTGGGGGAAATTTTTAAGCACCTATGTATCAAGGATGTGGGGAAAACATTAATATTGGGCCCCGGAGAAGCCACCCCAGGAACGTTCTCTTTCGTGTACGAAGATCTTTGGGCTGAAAAGTTACCAGCCTGCCACTGTCTGCTTGTGTTGTGAGGTGCTGTCAAGTAAGTTCCAGCTCAAAGCAACACTCACTCCTGGGCCATCTGCATCATTGTTGTGGTTAAGTGATGTCATATATGTGATGTCATATAGCCAATGCGTCAGTTCATCTCCTTGAAGGTCTCCCTCTATTTTGAAGACCCTCTGCTCCACCTTGTTGTTAGATAAGTGGTGGACTCCTAACTGCAAGGATGGTGGTTCAAACCCACTCGCTGCTCTCCAGTCTCTGCTCCTGTACATAGGTAGAGCTTCGGTCACTCGATAAAGGATGACTGTGAGTCAGAATAAACTTGATGGCAACGGAACCATGTGAGCAATGTGATGTCCATTTCCAGGCACTGGCCTCACCTGATGACCTGCCCAAGGTGAGGCGAGACCTTGCTGCCCTCACCCCATCTCATTCTGACTGTGCTTGCTCCAAGACAGATTTGTGTGTTCTTCTGGCAACCCATGGTATACCCAATGATCTTCATCAGTGCCATGTGTCCAAGACATCTATCCTTTATTCTTCCTTATTGACTGTCCAGCTTTCATGTGCACACAGCTACCCTGTGGTGTAGTAGATTTCCTGTTGGGTTACTAACTGTCAGGTCAGCAGTTTTATTCCCCATTCACTTCAAGATGGCGCTGTCTGTTCCCACAAAGATTTACAGTCTTGGAAAATCTAAAGGAGCAGTTCTACTTTGTCCCATTGGGTCCCTGTGAGTTGGAATGGCAAGGCTACTGGGGGAAATCTGAGCTGGGCATTGAGAAGGACATCGCTTGAGATTCAATTCCTCTGTCATTGTAAAGCTCTGTTTAGGTGTATATGACTGGTTTTCCACGTCAATAAGTAAAACATGGTTCTACTTAGGTTTCACCTTGGCCCCCTTTCCTGTTGCCATCTATGTTCTGACCTGCTTGCTTTCTTGCATTTTTTTGGAGTACCTGCTGGGATGCAGAACCTCATGATGTTGTCCCCAGGACCCTGCCTTCTCCTCCACCACCTACCAGCTCCCTTTCTAGATGCCCTGATGTAGGACACCCAGGAGTAAGACGAGGTTCCAGCCTTTGTGTCTGTGGTATGTCATCATGTCATCAACCTTCCTGGGGCTGTGGTCCTGAGAGGAGGCTAGCAAGGAAACACAGTCCCAGGCTTTGTGTCTGTCTGCCCCTGTATGGATCAGACTCCTATCTCCTTTTCAAGAGCTGGGAAGAGTTAGCTTCTCTCTCTGAGTGTTCCTCTGGCTCCCCACTTAATTCCTGAGCTTCAAATGATTCTTTCTGTTCCTAAGCCTCTCCAGGAGCTCAAAAGCCAAGATGTTGGTGGAATTTTCTTTGAGTTATGTGGCGTCTACCTTCCCTGAGGTTTTTCCCTGAATAACTAGATCTCTGCTGGCCAGACACCAACCCACTGGTGCCATTTAATGTTGACCTGAGTTGAAATATGTTATAAATGCAAACTACCCTTTGAGTCTAGAGGCTTTTTGGGGTTATTTTTTAAAAAGTAAAATATTTTAAAAGTTTATGCTAATATATTCTATATGATAAAACGATATTTTGAAAGTGTGTGATATAACAAAATAAATTGTTGGAATTACTTTCACCTCTTTCCCCCTTTTTACTGGGGCTACTCGAAGGTTAAAAACCACATAAATAACTCAACATTACATTTCTGTTTGACAGCAGTTTCCTACGCCGAAGCTCTCACTTTGCTTTACATCCTCAGACCCTACTCTTCCAGACTGTTTATGAAGCATATATACATCACACACCAATAGGCATTCCCTCTCCAGGTCCCACTCGCCTCCTCCTCAAAGTTTGTTTTCTCCCCACGTGGTCTGACAGGGCTTCTTTTTCTGAACACTTGAGGCATTCAGTATAAGCCTTCTCTGGAAACCTGTAGTTTCCTGTTAGCACTGTTAAGTCAATCCCAACTCATAGTGCCCCTATTTACAGTAGAACAAAATACTGCCTGACCTTGTGCCAGACTGCTTTTATACTAGAGTGCATTTGTGTCCAGCCACTCTGACAATCTATGCTGTTGAAGGTCTTCTTCTTTTTCCTTGACCTACTTTGCCAAGCATGATCATCTTCTCCAGTGGTGGTCCCTTCTAGTAATAGGTTCAAAGTAAGTGAGAGGCCGTTTTGCCATTCTCCTTTCTATAGAACATTCTGGCTGTACTTTTTCCAAGACACATTTGTTCATCGTTTTGGCAAGTTCATGATATACTTGATATTCTTCATTGTGGTAGTTAGGTTTTATGTCAACTTGGCTGGAGTAGGGTTTTCAATAGCTCAGCAGTTAAAGCCTCTCCCATGATGTGACATAACGATAAATTAACTCCATGAAAGAACGTGCTCTAAGCAGCCAAACAGTTGTGGGAAGATCATTAGGGAGAGAAACCTCTTATTCAAGTCATAGTCCTGAGGATATTTTCTTTGGGTGTACAGCCTGCTTCATATATAAGTGAGTACTATAGATTGTTCTTGGCTCCTTGCTGGTCTGGATACTGCATCTGGCTCATCTGCTATCGGTTATTTGACCTTGAGCTAGTAGCCCACCATATTGTCTGAGTCTGAGTCTGATGTCTGACCTGCCAACCTTTCACCCATCGGCCTCAGTATCTACCAGCTGAGGTTTATCTGCTTCATCTTCCTGCTTCTTGGTTCATTAACCCTGGCAGAAAAAGCTCCAAGCTTAACATCTGACCCATGAAATTGACCCGGACTTAACTAGTCTACTTTTACAATTGTGTGAGCTATTTTCTTGAATATATATATATATATATATATACACACATATATTTATATGTTTGCTGGTTTTGCTTCTCTAGAGAACCCAGAATAACATATTCACCAACTATAGTTCAAAGACATCAATTCTTTAGTCTTCCTGATTCACTGTCTAGCTTTCACATGCATGTGAAGTGATTGAAAATACCGTGGCTTGGATCAGGTGCACATTTGTGCTCAAAGACACTTTGCTTCTTAACACTTTACAATAATGTTGTGTAACAGATTTGCTCAATGTAATATGTTTGACTTTTTGACTGCTGCTTCTATTAGAGTTGATATGGATCAAGGTAAAATGCAGTCCTTGACAATTTCAATCTTCTCTGATTGCCATATATCTTATTGTTCCATTTATTAGGATCTCTGTTTTTATGTTGAGATGAAATCCATACTGAAAGTGGTTGTGGTCTCTGACCTTTTATCCTTGAGCGCTTTAAATTTTATGATGTCAGCAAGCAAGTTTATATCATATACTTCTTGCAAGTTGTTAATGAGCTTCCTTCAGTCCTGATGCCTAATTCCTCTGGTAGTCAACTTTTCTGAATATTTGCTCAACATACAGATTGAATAATCATGGGAGAATGATAGAGCCCTGAGGTTCTATCTAGAGCTCTTTCTAGAGCTTAAACCAGCCAGAATATCCTTGTTGTGTTTGAAAGACTGCTTCTTTATGCATGTACTAAGGACAACGAACTGCTACAGAGTTCCCATTGTCTGCCATCTTACCCACAACTTGTCATGATCCAAATAATCAACTCTCTTACATAGTTAGTAACACACAGGTAAGCATCTTTTTTGTTTTCTCTGATTCCACTCAAGATTCCTCTGACCTTAGCAATGACACTCCTTGTTTTGTGTCCTCTTCTGAATTCCTATTGATGTGATTGTTTTAAAACTAAATGCACTGAAAATTTACATGTATGTGATATGAATAATTTTTATGCAAAATGTCCGTGTTCTTTTCACTCACCTATCTTTGGAATGGACACAAATGCAAAGAGCTTCTATCTAGTTCACCAACTAACTGTCTTCCATATTTTTTGACACAGACAAGTGAGTGCTTCTAGTTTTTCATCTATTTGTTGAAACACCTCAACTGGAATTTTGGAAAATCATTGATTATTTTGGTTAAGTGCATTCCTTCCATTGTGTTTTGATCATTCAGTATTTTTATGGGAGCTTGGGGTTCCCCCCTTTATTGAGAAACTTAAAGACTTAAGTACATCAAATAAAGCCATATTTTTTAGGGTGGGGGGAGGGAATCAAAACCCACAATAGGAAAAAAAGTTAACATTATGTGGACTTTGGGAAAATGCAAAGAATAGAGGTCTATAATTGAAAAAAAAATTCTAGGTGTTTCATAAGTGACCATTTGATACAAAATGTCCCATTAGATTTTTAATTTGTGGTTCTTGATGTTGAGATCCATGGGACAAGTAAGGAAATCTTAAAACTTGAACTGAAATACAGAAGGGGTTAATTGGCTTCTGAATGGTGGGCTCCGTGTCTGAGCGGTAGCAGTAGCACCCAGCTTCGGGGCAGCTTCCTTCTTGGCATGACGAGGCAGTAGAATTGTAGCAGCTTCGTTCACCTGGAAACCGGGGACCCTGGGAACTCGAGCACGTGCCGTGGCTCAGAGTCGCCGCTCTCCACCAGCTGTAGCCTCATGATCTTCATCTTGGCTGGAATGCATCCTTGGGATAAGGGGAACAATTACGCTCCCAGCATCTGCTGCTGCTCCTTTGGGGGTGCTATGGCCAGCAGTGAAATGGCCAAGAGCTCCAGCCCCTGGTTGTAGGCAGCAGGCTGTGGGGCCAGCAAAGGCTGTTTCATGGGCTGCGGGCTGCGGGCGCTGGGGGTGAATTTACATGGGACCACAGTCTGAAGAGCAGAGCAATGGCAGCAGCCAGAGGTGCTGCGTGCTGCACAGATGTGGGCACTTGGGCATTCTGAGTGGTAGTAGGGAGGCCATGAGAGGCCAAAGCATTAGCAGATGGGGCCAGATGGCAAAGAGCTGGACGAGGTCCAGAGTGGTGTAAAACACTTAGCATTCCTTGGAAGCCTGCAAGTCTCCCTTCTCGATGCCAGCCTGGATTAACCTCATCTGTGCGAACTGGTTAGGCATGAAATATAGAGGTCTTCCCTGGGTCTGGTGGCATGAAGGAGCCACCAGCTACAGGTCGAGACTGATTTCAGAGGACATCGCCAGGAAGCATCTCAGGCCTGCCACTGGCAGCTTAGATTACTTGATGAGGCAAACCTTTCGCCTCTGGGACAGGGCAACCTATGGTGGTTTAGAGCCCACAAGAGAGCCCATTCATCCCAGCGACCTCTCAGAAGATGAGAAGCAGATGAAGCCAAGCCCTTTGCTTCTCCCATCCTCCAGCACCACCTCGCTGGTGACCGGCCCCAAAGGAGAAACTTCTATAACTGGTCGATGGTGCCCTCTAAGTTCTTCAGATAGAGGTTTACCCCCTGATATCGACGAATTCTCTGCTGTTGTCGCTGCTCAAACTTCCATCAGAACCCAGCCTGCTAGGTTAGCTTTCTTTGTGCATGGCCCACAAAGATGACCCACTCACCAAGTTCCTTACAAGTCATCTTCTCCACAGTCTTTTTGGCATCTTCAGTTTGTCGTAACTCACAAAGCCAAAGCCTTTGTCCCATTGGGAGCTCTCATCATCTTGACACTTATGGTCTGACCAGACTGGCCGAACAGCTCTTTCAGACCTCCCTCGTCCACTTCTCTCCAGCCTCTCTGTGAATTCTTTCGCTTTGGCTCCAAGCTCTGCTTCCCGCTCTTTGTGAAATCTAAATCTCCCTGCAAACACGCTGTCTTCACTGAGAACCAGGCTGGTCATCTTTTCCATGGCCTTGTCGCAGCCTCTTGGGTCTCAAAGTGGGCAGAGGCTAACTCTTAGCATCATTCTCATCACCTTGCAGGATGCAGTATTTCTGAAAAGAAAAAAAAAAAGATAAAACGCCTTGACAGCTATGGGTTTATTCAGGTCTTTGGTGAAGACACTCTACGTGAGGGATTCCGTCTGCAACCACACGACTCCAGTCTAATTTTCCCTTACTTACGAAAGTTCACAGTGTCACGGGCCATACAGTGACAGTGGGCTGCCCACTGGGCAGCGGGTGATATATACAACAGTAGACCTGTATGGACAGCACAGGCCCAGCATGACCAAACTCTTCATATAGCATGGCCTTGTTACCCACGTTCCAGCGGTCATCTTCTCCACCTCCCCATGACTCCAAGCCCTGGCAGGAGGACTTCTTGCAGGGGTCCTCAAACTACTGCCTGCGGGCCACATGCGGCCCGCCAAGGATATTTATCCAGCCCACAGGGTCTTTTTGCTGCCTCTGCCTGTCCTGCTTAGCAGCAAACTCATCCCTCCCGCAGTGAATTTGTTCATAGCGTTTTTTTGTTTTTGTTTTTTTAGTCTATAGTCTGAGGGAAAGTGAACTGGCCCCCTGTTTAAAACACAAACAAACTGAGAACCCCTGTTTTAAAGGTTCCCACACTTTGGCTCACAGGTAAGAAGAGCTCAAGGGGCAAGAGTCTGTTCAGATACACCTAGATGGAACACTGCAGATCTCCCAAAACCCCACAAATCCAATATGGCCTTCCCTGGAAGTTTGTCCTCTGTAGCTGCCCTGGTCTGAAACTCCAAACTATATTTACACACACACACACACACACACACACACACACACACACACACCCATATACACACATATAATCCCTTTCCTTATTCTCAAAGTTCTCCCGGAGGCTAGCAAACTGCCCCAGCGGCCTCCAGGACACACATCTACAAATACAGGCGGTTAAAAATGACAACGGTCAGAGGAAGAGGGAAACCAAATATTTGTTCGAGCAGACAGCACGCACGCGGGGCCGGCGTGCCAACAGCCGCCTCCCACGCCCAGCTCCGGGAAGGGCAGCCGGACCCTGGGGCGGCCCGGGGCCGCGGGGTGGGGTGGGGGGTGGTGTCCCGGGATCGGGGCCAGCAAGGCGGACAGACAGGCTCAAGGGCCGCAGCAGAGGCTGAGGGGCGAGCGCAGCCGGGCAGGCAGAGGGCACCAGATGCTCACCTCCAGCGCGACAGATGGACGGAGGAAGTCCAAGTGCGGCACAAGTGCAAAAGGGACTTCCCCTGCGGGAGCGCCCAAAAAAGACTCGGCCTTCTCATCTTCTCTTAGTAAAGGATTTTTAGAGCTTTTTAAAGAAAATCTCTTTCCCTCTCCCTCTCTCGGAGGTGCTGGGGCTGAAATCCAGAGATTGAGGCAAAAAGCCAGAGCAGAAAGCGATCATTCAAAACCTTTTTTTGATCACTCAACATCATTCCTAAATATTTCAATACTGCAATTTGAGGCTTGACTTTTTAATTTGATTATTTAAGCTTGAGGAATTGTATTCTTCCCTTTTGATCTTCTAACTCCAGGTCCCTTGCACGACTGGTTAAAATAATTTGCATTGTCTTCTTAAGTGTCCCTTTGAAACCGTATGGACAACTCTTCTACTTCATCATTTCTTCTGTTTGCTTCAGCTACTCTATGTTGAAGAGCTAATCTCAGGATCTCTTCCCACGTCCATTTTGGTCTTTTCTTTTTCCTTGGTTTTTTGTTTCTTTGAGTAAACGTTTGCTTTCTTCATGTACGTTTTTGATGTCATCCCATAATGCTCCTGGTCTTTAGTAATTCGTGTTCAGTGCATCGAATCTTTTCTTGAAATGATTTAAAATTCAGGTGGGACCGGCTCAAGGCCACCGTTTGACCCTCATAGGCTTGTTTAAATCATTTCCACTAAAGCAAACCAAACCAAGTCCACAGCCATTGAGTCAGTTCCAACTTACAGCGACCCTGTCTCTCTAGGGGTACTGAACCTGTGAAGCTTTCCGGGGGCTGACAGCCTCCTCGTTCATTCCTTTAGACCCAAAGGCCTTTAGACCTATAGATCTCCTGGCACTGTCTATGACAACATTCTGCTTTTTCATGAGAACTTCCATATCGGACAATGTCTTGAAGGTACATGTAAAGTTTTCAATATATAAATAATGTTTCCATGTGTATAGTATAAACCTAACATGAAATCTTTGGAATCAGTTCTATAAACAAGGTCCGATTTTCCACCCACTCCTCTTTCCTCTTGATTTCCAACTTTCACATTCCAATTACCAGTAGTTTCCTAGGACTGCCATAACAAAGGACCACAAATTAGCTGAACTAAAACCCAGAAATGTATTTTCTAACAGTTCAAAAGATTAGAAGGCTAGGTTCAAAGGTTTTTCTATCAAAGGACTCTCTAGAAGTGCCTTCTCTGTTCCTTTTTAGTTTCTGAGAGCCCTAATTTGTGTGGTATATGGCAGAATAGCTCCGATGTTTGCCTCTAGCTTCATACGATCCTCTGTCATCCATGTCTCCTCTCTTCACATAAGGACACCAGTCACAGAGAGTTTAAGACCCATTCTAATTGCCTCATCTAAACTAATAATATTTGCAATAATCATAGTCCCACACAATTTCACATTCACAGATAGGAAGTTTACAACCAGAACACATCATTTAGAGGGTTAGAACTTTACATGTAGCTTTAAAACATTGTCAGATACTGAAGGTTTCAGCCCAAGATATATCCTTTCAACTTTTTTTCCTATACCATGCCAAAGAAACACATTCATTGTATTATCACAGTCTACCTCTGAATTTATCCCTCAAGTTATTTGGGGCAGTGGATGGGTTTATGTTCAGGGCTAGAAGGCCCTAATGTTGTCAGCCCATAATTGAGCTACTGCTGGTCCCAGTTCCTACTGCCTGTCCCATGTTGGGGTGAGCAGAGAGGTGCTGGGTCCCCTGTATGGTGTCTAGAGTCAGCAAGGAGGACATAAACTTAGAAATCATCCTACAGTAGGGTTGTCAGGTAAAATAGGAGGTCCCAAGTTTAATATGATGCTAAGGGAAGAAGCACAGTAGTGTCTGTGATAAAAAGGATTGTATTGTAAAGAATAAAATTCAACCCCCGAGGAGGGAATGGTATTAGAACTTAAATTGGGAGCACTCATTTGGCAGAAGACTGTGGGTTACAGTGAGCCTAAAACCCATTTACAGGGATCCCCAGGAAGATTGAGATTCTGGTAAATTCTCTCTGAATATATACATACACACACATAGACACCAGATAAGGGAAAGACTTGGTTTCCAGAGAGAGAGAGAGTACGCTATAGAGTAGGTGTTTTCAATTGTAGTTGCGTCAAAATGTGACAACTTGTCTTTGTTCTCCCTCTTGTCCTGGCTCTCAGAAACTAAAAAGGAACAAAGAAGGCACTTCTAGAGTTTTTATGATTTCTGCTTTGTTGTCGATTGAGATTTTTTTCTTATCTTCATTGTGTCTTTGTTCTGTGTTCTACATGATTCTGTCATTATTTTGTATATGAAATTCAGAGTAGGTCAACCTATAGAGACAACAACTAGCTCAGTAGAGTCACAGGGTCATGCCAGAGAAGGCTGGTAAGAAACGGGAGCTAACTATTATAAGTACAAGGAAGAACTGCCCCCAAATTGATTGTTAATGCGGGTAGCACAATTCCTATGAATGTGATTGAAATGTATGAGATGTGAACTGTATGTTAGTGAAATTTTTTAGAGTGAATAAAACAAATAAATAATAATATAAGCATGTCCAGAGGAGGGGGATTGGTGATGATTAAGTGTTTGGCTGCTAATGCAAGGATTAGTGATTTGAATGCATCAAGAGGCTCCATGGGAGAAATGTTACCCCATAGTCATGGAGTCGATTCTGATTCATAGTGATTGTAAATTTTTGCAGGGGCAGACAGCTTCATCTTTCTACCTCAATGTGGCTGGTGAATTTGAACTACCCACCTTGTGGTTAGAAATACATCACCTACCAACACCATCAGAACACATAGAAAACCCCGTGGAATAGTGCTACTGTGTCACTTATAAGAGAAAATCACAGTGGCAGATAGCTCTCACAGCATGGCCCAGTAAGACAGGGAGGTAAAAGAAGAGGCAGGATTCAGGGTGCACTGATGGTGAGGAATGGTGTTTTCAATCCAAAATGACTGAGAGATCGTGAATTTGCAAAGCTGCCACTGCCCATCAGTCTGTGTGAAGGCTGAAGATCCTGCATCCAGATGGAGGAAGTAGAGGAAGCTGGGTCTTTACATGATGGAGCCATATGCAGTCCTGTGAAGGCTGTTCTCCCTAGGTGCTAAAGAGTTGGGGATTTAGTCAGAAGAGAAGTGCCAGCGGATTGAGAACAGAAAGATGAGATATTCATCTCCCTGGGACCAGAGTGTCACCATGAAGACTCAAAAACTTCATTAATGCAGACCAGGCTGACGAAATAATTTATGGGGCTCACTGTAAAAGGAACCCATGGAACCTTTTATTAAAAATCAATGAGGAAAAAAAACAAAAAAAATCAATGAGGAGTTTCAAGAGGGTGTTCATGGAACATTAAGACAATCTCAGACCTTTCTGAGAGCGTGGTCTTGATTGAGCTGGTTACATGCATTTGGGTGCTCACATGCTGACCCAAATTGCTGCTGTTTCGCTGAGAAGTATCAAGGCTACTTGTGGGGTGATTCTGATCCCACTTAATAAACCACTAGGGAGCACCTTACCGTCTTTGATGAGATTTGAGGAAGGGAGTCCTGTAGCGATCCACACTACACACAACACTACTGAGTTGTGGCAAGACAACACAGGATGCTGCAGGAAGAACCCATCCTTTTGTCCCTGCAATGGTCCCTATCCAGGGTAGCAGGAAATTGAAAGACCCTACTTAGGGTTTACATGTTTCTGTTACCTTCTCTTCTCAAGAAGGGAAAGACACAGTTTCTTATCTCCTTGGTATAGAATGTGCTAGCTAGAGGCCTTCATTTGGGGAGCAAATAGAGACACCAAGAGAACATACACCAGTAGGCAGCTGGCAGGTCTGCTGATCAAGAGTCTGCTTCTCCTTAGGGTCAGGATGAAGTCCACTGGGAATGCAACAAGGTGGCAGGGACTAGATAGAGGGCTAGCAGGTGAAACCAGGGAGAAATCAGATTACAACTTGGCTTCAGGGATTATGAAGGAGGTCCTTCTTCTTGTAACATTCCTGGAAAGTTGGCCTCTGATCTTCTGTGCTACACAGTGGCTGGCATCCTAGGCGCTGGGCCCAGTGAGAACATGGAGGCTTTGATGGCTAGAGCCAGCTGGTGACAGTGTTCTGGCCTCTAACCCTCCAGACCAGAATACAGATGGCTGGAGTGTGTAAGCATGAAGCAAAGACTGATAGGAGACCTAACCTCTCTCTCAGTGACTTCACCTACCAAAATGGAATATGGCGAATGGGATAATTAGATACATTTGAACATATCAAATGTCTGGAGCATTGCATAGTATGTTACCAGTGTTCAAAATGACCACTTACTATGAATTATTATTATTTAGCAAGTATTGAGATTTACATTATCAATAGGTTCTCTCCTTAGACAGAGTTCTATATATCTTGATCCTATTATTTTCTCCTATCTCCCACTCCAAGATGGCAGTGGACTCAATGAGAACATAATGTTTGTGGGGAAATGGATTTCTTTTTGTGGCCTTTTGTCTTGATTTCTTTGGAATAATAGCCTCAGAGATTTTTTCATTCCCAAAGTTCCTTGGATGCCTTTGTTTGAAGATTTTACCCCAATGGTCCATTGTTCAGGTTGATTGACATTGCCTGCATAAGCTGTAAAGTACTTGTGGTTTGATACTTTCTTTCTGCCCTTGTGATTGACCTAATGTATACACTCGTAGGAATTGGTTTAGATACCTACACAAATGAGGTATTTAATCCACTATGCAAATTAAGCCTCCCTAAAAATGGACTGGTCAGTTTGTGGCCTTGGTTGGAGGGCTGTACCTTGAAATGAACCAGAAGTTTGTTTATATATCCAGACAACCAACAGAGGTTGTCAAACAAAGAGAAGGAATAAAGAATTAGAAAGGAGAAAAGGAGAGAGAGAGCCAGAGAGAGGAGATAAGGACTCTCCTAAAAGATTTGTAACCTAGGGCCAAAGCAGTGGATAGCCCTGAAGACAGCAGGAGGCTCAGAAAAGGACTTTGGAAGAGCCAAGATGATCACCCTGGAAGGGACTTTATGACAGACCTGATAGTGACAGGAGGTCAAAGGCATAGAGACCTATCATGGACAAGGCTAAGAAGAACCCTGTAGGCTAAGAGGAGCCCTGTCCTGGGCAGGCTGAGAGAAGACCTGCAGGGCCAACAGCCGGGCTTACTTGCATACATGGTCAAGAGGGGCTCAGAGATCGATCTGGCATGGAATAAGGGAGGAATGTGCTCTACACTTAAGAACAGTCTTCAACCTTTGTCTACACGTGTCCTGATCCTGGATGTGTGTAGCCTTTTGATCCCGATCCCAAGATACACCCTGTTATTTCCTTAAGAAACCACTGTTTCTGTGTGCTGTGTGAGTTTTATGTGCCCATTGCCAAAGGTTATAGGGTCCAGTAGATAAAATGGAGAATGCCTTGGTGAAAACGGTTGGTATGAGATTGTTTAAAAAGGTTGAAGAGAGGAGGTGTGTCTGATTACCTCATAGGAACCTGCCATGGTCTCTTCTTAATTTTCTTTATCCCTATTGAAGGGAGACAGACAGGTCCTGATACAACTACCATTTTTACAATGCTTTTAAAATTGTAGTCCCTGATTAAAAACATATTGATAGACTCCATCACTGAAAATATTGTTCTATTATATCAATAAGATAAAATGGAAATTAAAAAAAACTTAAATTTTATTAACATGTAATTCACATACCATATAATTAAAGTTTCAACATATTAAACATAGATGTGTAATCATCACCACAATACATTTTAGAGCTTTTTCTTCATTTTGTGTTTATTATATTTTCTGCCATAACCCTAAGCAACTATTAATCCAGTTTCCATCTCTCTAAATTGAAATATTCTGGATTGCACATAAGAAAAAGATACAAAAACAAAAAACCAACAATAACAAACAATAACCAACAATAACAAAATAAAACCAGAAAAAACCCTCAATGTCAGAGAAAACAGAAAATAGTAAAACCTAGAAAAAATTTTGAGTCAAAAGGGAGAACAAATGATAAGGTGTTATTTTGTTTTATGCTTTTACCTTTTAAAATTTTGTGTTACCTCCAGATTAAAGAATGGGATATTTTAACAGTATTACACATAGTATTTTTTACATAGAAAACATCACAGAACATTTCATATTATATAATTCCACTTATTCTTTCAAAAATTTATGCATCCATTAGACAAGGAATGCTTTTCATAAAACACTAATATTAAATGCACTTAATCATCATGTATAGATTAAATCAAAGTAGCTCTTGACAACCTTTAAGCATTTTAAGGTGGTAAAACATATTTTGCACATAAATATTTGATGCATATATATAGGTAGACTTTTTTTTTAATCACACTGAAAAAACTACACCTTTGCCCATGTTTGGAACCTTTTTATTCTTTTGAGAGCAAGAATTTTCAGAGTTATTTATTCTATAAAGTATCCAGTTTGGTTTTTTTTCTTTGTTTTGTTTGTTTCCTCCACTCCCTAACTTGATCATTAGTTAACGATGCTAACCAAAATCCAAGGATTGTCTCTGAGCTTAAGCCATGTCTAACACAAACCATCAAACCAAATTCAGAAACTGCCGCATTAAGGAGCCAGCTTCTATTTAAACCGAACTCTGCTGCACCATAACAACACACAATTGAATGAGATGGTCAGACTCTCCTGTGTCGGTGGGTTCTTTAATAACTGTGAGGGTGGGCTGAGCCCCGGTGGCATAAGAGGTTGAGTGCAGGACTGCAGCCCACGGGCTTGGCGGTTCAAACCCAGGGGTGGCTCTCAAGAGCCGCACTGGGTAGTGCCCACGACCACCAGAGGCAGTGATGCCCCTCCCCCCAAAAAAAATAACTTTGAGGAGAATGAGAGGTGTAGTCACAGAATAACAAGGGGGAAAAAGTTGGACTTTTTTTCTTCTCCATCTTATACAAAAGTCGATAAGGTATTAAATTTTAACCTATCTACATTTGCATTACTCCAATTTCCAAGGCACTCTGTCTAATAACAAGGCAATGCACATCCCTGGTCAGCAATCAGAGGGAATTCACTGGATGCTTAATTAATGGAGGGATCCTGCAAATGGATTTTGAGTTTTCACTGTCATTCATTGCCTTCTGCAAACTGGGGGCTCAGAATTAATGCTCTCCTACCTTTCCTTCCTCTGATCTTGGACCTTATTACTTATAATCCTCAGATCACAAAGTCTAGTGTGCTTCTTCGGTGTGAGCTTTAAAAAGGGGATGATTTTAGGTGACAGCGCTGCCTGTCTTACTGCTGATTCATAGTGCTCTTAAAGAACAGGGTAAAACTGCCTGTGTGGGTTTCCAAGACTGTAAATCTTTCCTAGAGCAGTGCGCCTGCTCTTTCTCCCAGAGAGCAGCTGATAATTTTGAACTGCTGACCTTGAGATTGGCAACCCAACCAGTGAGTTTTGAGTTTATATACGGTCAAGGTGCAGCCCACTACACTGCCAGGGCTAAAACTTATTGCCCCTGAGCCAATTCTGAGTCATGACAACACGACTGAACAGGGCAGAACTCTCTGTGGGTTTCCAAGAGCGTCACCCTTCGTGGGAGGGAAAGCCTTGTCTGACTTCCCCAGCAGTGACTGGTGGTTTTTAAACTGCTGGTTAGTCGTCCATCCAGTGAGCCTGGAATTTTTTATATGGCCTTTCTGAAAACATATTGACTTGATGGTTCAAATCACCAGGAAAGCTGGACTTCTCTCCCACCCCCATATTTTGAACGACTCAAAATAAAACCCCCAAGATACCAACACATTGCTTAAAGTGATGTTTTCTTTGTTGTGTGTAACCAAAAGTAAACAGACACTAGCAGTTTTTCCCAGAAAGGGCCCAGAACTTGCAGGCATGAGCACTGGTTCTCAGTCATTTCAGGGAGAGAGAGCCCACACCAGCCCCAAGAAATGGGATTTTACGATATCCTAAAGACTCCTATGGTTGGCCAATTTATGGTCCCGAGTTTCACTGTCCCCTTTCTCCACAAGGCTCTTAGGATGCTGCAATATTATAGTGATAAAATTGTAAAAGATAAATGAAAATCTGTGGGGCAATTAATTAGAAAACTGATATTCCCGGAAGTCCCTGAAAACCAAATAGTATTTAGCTCAACTAGTTAGAATGCCTGCCTTGGGCATTGTGTTCTTTTAAGATCTCTCTCCATGGGATCAAACTGACAACAACTTAAAAGATTAGAGGGAATGAGTTTATGTTAATAGGGGAAGAACAACTCAAGTAGGAAAGTGAGAGTGGTTGCACGATTCAAATATAATCAGTATCCCTGAATTCTCCTTGTAGAATGTTGACAATATATAAGCACAAGAAAATGATGGACTAGCATGGATAGAATCTTCACCTCTCGTGGGAAAGATCTGGTTTCAATTCCCAGTATTATTCACAGTTATCACTGTGAGGACTCATATGTGTCTATGTTTAAAAGGTTTCAGCAGACCTTCCATATTAAGATGAGTTAGAAAGAAAGGCCTGGCAATCTGCATCTGAAACTTGTCAACAGGGCCCTATGAGTTACAACAGCCTCATCAGCAGTGGGTCCTGGGGAGAGCCGGGCAATACGCTGTTTGGTTATACATGAGGTAACCTCTTTTTGGCTGCCCTGCTAATTTACCAGTCACAATGCTCTTCTCCAGGGACTGGCCTCTCCTGATAACATGTCTGAAGTAGGTGCGATGAAGTCTGTAAGGAGCATTCTGGCTGTACTTCTGCCAAGACAGATTGCTTTGTTCTTTTGGCAGTCCGTGGTACTTTCAATTCTTCACATACACCATCCTGCAGACCCAGAGCTCTTTTCTACTGAAGATGACTTTGCCCTCCTGCTGACATTTGGAAATGTCCGGAGAGGACTATTATCAAAACTGTAGTTGCTATTGGTATCTAGTGGGAAGAAGGTGGGATATTGTCCAACATCCAAAAAGCACAGAACAACTCCACATCACTGAAAATTTTCCAGATCCGAACATCCATAGTGCCTTGGTGGTGCTTGTGTGTACTTGTGGCTACACTGATTAGGAAAGACATGAGCTAAGGAGCATTTCCAACTCTTTCTGTGTGTGTGTTTTAAGAAGAAATAGAGTCGATCAGGGACTTGCCGGCAGTATCTAGACCCTCACGATTCAAAATGTAGCCACAGACCAGCAATGTCCTGGTAGCTCGTGAGAAATGCATGCTTTCAAGCGTTACCTCAGGCCACTGGGTCAGAACGCGTGGGTAGTTCTTGTGCTCACTGAAGTTTGAGAAGGACAAGCTCTACTTTTTCATAGGCTGGACAGCCAACAATTTAGCTCTGAGAGGTGGGCATTGAAACCAGCCAACCAAATCTGCGGCTGAGTCGATTCTGGCTCTGGGCAACTCTGGAAGAACAGTCTCAGAGGATTGCCAAGCCGTATCTTTTCAGAAGCAAACTGACACACCACTCTTGTATAGCAGCTAGTGGGTTTGAACCACCTAGTGGCATGGTGATTTTGAGTTAGACTGCTACCTGCAAGGTCAGCAGTTCAAGACCACCAGCCATACCACAGAAGAAAGAAGGAGTTTTCTACTTCTGTACAGAGTTACAGGCTCAGAAACCCACAGGGGCAGTTCTACCCTGACTTATAGGCAACCTCTATTCACTAGCCCCTACGGTTCTTGTCTAGTCCTGGTGGTATAATGGATCTACCCGCTGGGGTGTTAATCACAAGGCCAAAAGTTTGAACCAACTAGCCACTCCATGGGCAAAAGATGAGGCTTTCTGCTCTGTAAAGAATTGCAGCCCACAGGGAAAGTCCTTTTTTTTTTTTTTTGTCCTACAGAGCTGTCATGCTTTGGAATCAACTTGACGACAGTGAGTTTTACTTTAGTGGGCAGACAGGGGTGGTTTAAGGTTAATGTCTAACCTTTCAAGATGTTGCTCTTCATGTGATCAGATCGAGAGAATTCTAACACATTACTCAAGGCAGAATTTTTCCCTAGGTAAGCTAAACTATCTAGTTTGAAGAAAACTGCAGGGGATATCGTAAAGTCTAAGACTGAAGATGATCTCCGGGCACTCATAGTTGTAGGGCTTAATGAAGCCTTCGTGTCTCCAGGAAGACTAGAATGTATGGAAATTTAAAATTCTTCCCTGCCTTTGACCCTTTTTGATAAAAATTCTTGGGTAAGGAAGCACACATATGCGAGTTTCCTAATGACCTGTGCCCTTTCTGTCTCTTCCCCCGTCTTCTCCTCCCAGGCTTACATTCTGCTGGGACAGTTCCTCCTGATGCACAAGAACGAAGCTGAGTTCCAGAGGTGGCTGGTTTGTTGTTGCGGCGCCACCCAGTGCGAGGCCCAGGAGAGTTCCAACTGTCTGAAGGAGTGGTGTGTCTGCTTCTTGTAGGCACCGCCCTCACCACTCCCGCCAGCATAAACGAGGCATCCTTTACACCAGACATGGGCTCAGCGTGTTCACTGGTGGCTATTTCTATTCATTTAATTCTGATTATACATGCTCATTATTAAAATAGTTCAAGAACATGCAAACATACAAGCACAAGAAAAACCACCCCAATTTCCACCACCCAGAAGATTCTGTCATCCCCTAGAAGTGAGCACCATATGGCTATCTCTCAGTATGCATCTATAAAAGAAGGGATAGGTGATTTGATTTTTATGAGACTCTACGGTGTTTTGTTTTAATTTTTAAAATTCAGTGTATTCGTTACATGTTGCTGAATGACAAGTAATCCCAAAATGTAGCCGATTAAAATAATGAACAATCTTCTCTCATGTATTTTCAGAGGGTTGGGAAAATGAGCATTGCTTAGCTGGCTGCTTATATCTCAGCACCTGGCATGAGGTTGAAAACTACCAGCTGAGACTCTCTGCAGGCTGGACTGGGGAGAGCGGTTTCACTTTTCAACTGGCTGATGTCAGGAGGCAACACTGCATTCCTTTCATGTGGTTTCCTCTGTGGGGTTGTCACAGGGGTAGCATCTGGCTTCCCCTAAATCAGTAATTCAAGAGAGTGAGAGATCAATCAGGAAGCCATCACGCATTTTAAAACCTAGTCTCTGAATCAAAAAACTTCACTTCTTCCCCTGTTCTACTCATTAGAAGCAATTTCACTCCTGGACCTATGCCCCAAACTTAAAAAAAAAACAAAACAGAGATTTAAGAATAGGCTTGTACATCAATGTTCATTGCAGCAATAGTCACAATAGCGAAAAGGCAGAAACAATGTACATGACCTTCAATAGCCGATGGATAAACAAAAAGTGGTATACACCTACCAGATGATACTACTAAGTCATTAGGACAAATGAAGTCTCAATAGACTATGGATGGAGCTGGAAGATATGCTGAAGGAAATAAAACAATCACAAAAGGCAAATATAGTAAACTTTATATAAACGACAAGAAAAGGCAAATGATATGAAAGTATTAGTGATTACTAGAGGCAGGAGGAAGGAGGTAAAGGAGGTGTTAATAGTAAGGGGAAGTTTGAAGTGATTCAGGTGTGGGTCACACAACTGATTATTGTTAAGTACTGTCAATAAGTTGCACACTTGTAAAAAGTGGAATTGGCAAAATTTGCCATGTATTTACAACCAAAAGTAGCTGCTGAGACTTCTCACTAGCAAACAAACAAAAAACATCCCCATGGTTTGGTTTCTTGCCTTGGAGGTTTAAGGTCACTGCTCCATGGGATATCTCAGATAATTGATCTAAAAAAATAGCCTACCTCCTACTTGGTTGCATAGGGCAGGGGGTCTTGAAAGCTTGGGATGAGAAAGCTAGACAAAGAATGAGAACCAAAGAAGCTGGTACACTTGATTATGAAGTTGATGGATTATTGAAATTATCATGGACTGCCAGAAAAACAAACAGTTCTTTCTGAGAAAAACAGAATGCTCCTGAGAAGTAAAGTTGGTGAGGCTTTGACATGTTATCAGGAGGGACTAACGACCATACATAATCGTGTATACGTCGAGTTTTCAGGATATTTTTAATGCCATTCTTGTGGTAAAATTAGGTGCTGTGGCTGATATTCGGGTCAGTTTACACTTGAGCATTTACAGTAATTACCTGGAGAAGTATATCACTCTTCATAAACAAGAGTGTCAGTGAAAATAGGAAGAGCCTTGATCAAATGGATTGACATAGTGTCGGCAACAAGGGGCTCACACATGACAGTTGTGAGAATAACACACTGCCAGGCAATGTTTCATCTGGGATCCCCTAGACTCCCTGCAACAGCAACAACATGGAAGGCATGACTAGTCGCCTCCATGAACAACAGTCCCCTTTGCCACGAGGACAAACAAGATGGTATCCAGCTACAATTACCAAACACTTTAATCTGAGTCTTGATCAATAGGCAGAAATGGCAGAATAGAATTTCAGGTGGTCATGGGGTCTAGACTTTCTGGAGCCATGGAAAGTGAACGAAATTCTAAAACAATTGTCCTGATATAATCATAAATCTTAAAATTATCCCTGAAGCCTTCTTAACACTGAACAGGTATTTCAGCTTAACTAGTAAAGTCCTGATTAAGTAACCTGCTCTTTTAAGGAACTCTCTACAAAGTACCAATTTGAAAGCAGCAACTTGAAATATTGGATAGGAATCTTAGTGTAAGGTGACCAGATGTCCTGCTTTTTTTTAACAATTTAACAACATCCCACAGCATTTTAAAATTAAATATATTACAGGGCTGAGCCCCGGTGGCGCAGTGGTTGTGTGCGGGACTGCGGCCCACTGGGACGGAGGTTCAATTCCAGCAGTGGGGTTGGACCTCCTACTCCCACCACCGGAGAGCAGTGATGCCCCCCCCCCAAATTAAATATATTACAACACTATTTTTGCATTCTATGAAAATTTTTGTTGCTCCATATAGACCAAAAATGTAATCAAGAACACACACCCCCACCTCCCACCCCCTGGTCAATGGTATCCCGCTTAAGATTGGTCACTTTACCTTAGAGGGCAGCGAGTTTATATCTATGAGAGAAAAACAATTCAGAAAAGGAAGAGAATATCATCAGTGTCACTGAAAGGTACATTTAGAAACTGTTGAATTTGTGTATATTATGCGCAACAAAATAAAATTGAAAGAAAAAACAATTGCTATCTTCAGTTTTAACTCTTATTCTATACCCCTTTGGTCATGTGATTTTTTTTCAGTCCCTCCCACTAGAAATAAGTCAATCACAAAATGACAAATATTGTGACTATTTAGACTTAGGCTTGGTCTCGTGATTTGGGTTTAGTCATTGGTATGAGGTCATTGGTATGAGTTGGAACTGACTAACGGTCAGTGAACACTCTCTCTCTCTCTCTCTCTCTCTCTCTCTCTCTCTCTCTCTTTCTTCAGATGACAGTGCGACAAATCTGTTCTGTGCTTGTCAGATGGCATGAGGTTGATCCTGACTCCTAGGGAAGCCCTCCCCACAGCAGGAAGCCCTCCCCACAGCTGCCCAGTCCTCACGATGGTATTGGAGCCCCTTGCTGCAGCCACTGTGTCAGTGTCTCTCACTGAGGGGCTTCGTCCTTCCCCCTGATGCTCTGCTATAACAAGCATCATGCCCATTGATACACACCGGACCCTCCCCATCACATGCTCACAGTCCACCAGGCGAAGCCTCACTCTCCTTGCTGATAGGGAGCACTCTGGTTGTACTTCCTTTGCTGTTGGTTCTTCTGGCTGTCCATGACAATGTTAACAGTCTTCATCAACACCAGAATTCAAATGGATCTCTGGGCTCCCTCACTCATTGTCTAGCTTTTGCATGCAGGGGAGGTGATTGAAAATACCATGCCTTGGGTCAAGCAACTTTAGTCCTTCAAGAGACAATTCCTTTTTTTATCTTTAATATCACAAAGAGGTTTTTTGCCAAGGATTCGCCCAATGGAATGCATCATTTGATTTCATTATTATTATTATTATTATTATTATTATTATTATTATTATTAATCATTTTCCTGGCACTTTTACAGACCTTACAACAATTGTACTATTGATATAGTTCAATTGTATCAAGCATATTTTTACAAATGTTGCCATCAGGCTGAGCCCTGGTGGCGTAGTGGTTGTGCGCGGGACTGCGGCCCACTGGCATGGAGGTTCAATTCCAGCAGCGGCTCCACAGATGTAAAGGCTGGGCCTCCTACTCCCACCACCAGAGGGCAGTGATGTCCAAAAATAGAAAACCAAAAAAAAAAAAAGATTTTTGGAGGCTGAGCCCCGGTGGCGTAGGTGGTTGAGTGCAGGACTGCGGCCCACGGGCTTAGCGGTTCAAATCCAGCGGTGGCTCTCAGGAGCAGCACTGGGTAGTGCCCACGACCACCAGAGACAGTGATGCCCTCCCCCCCAAAAAAATAAAACAAAAACAAAAACAAATGTTGCCATCATCATTTCCAAAACATTTTCTTTCTACTTGAGCCCTTGGTGTCAGCTCTTTGCTCCCCTCCCTCATCATTTGATTACTGCTGTGTTCATGAACTTTGAGTATGGATTCAAGGACAGTGAAATCCTTAGCAAATTCAATCTTTATTTTCTTGATCAAGATGTTGTTTATCGGTCCAGTTGTGAGGGCCTTTTTTTTTTTTTTTTTTTTGTAACTTTCTGTTGAGTTGCAATCCCTAATGGAGCCTATAGTCTTTGGTCGAAATCAGCAAATGTTGCAAGTTTGTTCTGCTTTTAACAAGCGAGCGTGTGCCCTCTGCATCTCACAGTTGTGAATGACCCTTCCTCCAGCCCTGATGCCATATTTTTATTTTTATATAACCTCGGGAGCTCACTGTCATCGAGTCTATGCTCCTCACAGTGACCCTAAACGACAGGGTAAAACTGTCACTCTGTACAGGAGTAGGACACCCATCTTTCTCCCAACGAGCGACTGGTGGTTTCGAACTGTGGCCTTTGTGGTTAGCAGCCCAGTGTATAAACACTATGCCACAAGAACTCCTTTCAAATACTCCAGATTCTCAGATTGTTTGCTCAAGATGCACAGTCAATAAATATGGAAAAAGGATACAACCCCAGCACACATCTTTCTTGATTTTAAACTATGCAGCACATGCACAGCACATACACATGTAGTGTTCTGGAATTCCCGATTTTTTGACAATCTTATTGATAGGACCCATGTAATTGATTGTGTTTGCATAGTCAATAAAACACAACTAAATGTTGTTATGGTAGTCTATGCGTACAGCCAAGATCCATCTTATGTTACCAATAATATCCCTGGTTTCAGGCCCTCTTCAGAATACACTTTAAATTTCTGGCATCCCCTATTGATGTACTGCAGCAGCCATTTTTAAATTATCTTAATTCCATTTACTTGTCCGTGATATAAATTATATTCTTTGATAATTTTTGCATTTTATTGCCACCTTCCTTGAGAATGAGCCCCAATACGGATCTCTTCCCATTGGTTGGCCAGGTAGCTCTCTTCCAAATTTCTCCACATAGACCAGGGAGCATTTCCAGTGCTGCATTAGTTTGCTGAAAGTTCTTCATTAGCATCCTGCCAATTCCTGGTACCCTGCTTTTCACCAGTGCTGTAAGTGGAGCTCGGCTTTCTTCCCTTCTTATCCTTGACTTTTGAGGATGTGCCATCTTGTGAATGGTTGAAAGGTGACCCATAATTTTGGTACAGTGTGTCGATTTCCTTCCACCTTTTTTTTTTTTAACGCTTCCTCCTTCCCTCTGTCTTGCCTCCCTTTCTCCTCCTGTACCTACATAGTTGTCAAATTTTTCTTCTTTTGGTATGAAAACAACTATTATTAGATATTTTTCTTTTATAGTAATGTGACCATTTATGAGATTAAATTGGTGAACATAATGTTATCCAAATTTTCCATGTGATGAGGTGTTTGACACTCTTATCATATTCTTTTGATGATTCAGTATTTTGCTCATAGACTTCTTCAATATTGCAATATGAGATTTGTTTTTTCACCTTGATTTCTCTCCACTTGAGAAATGGTGAATATATTCTTCTCCTTTCTAACTCCAGATTTTTGTACATTTCATTATTCTTTATGTTTCCTTCTTGTTTCCCTCTAAGCTCCTTTTCTTCCATTGCTTCAGCAATTCTATGTAAAGGGCAGGTTTTCTGACATCCAACTCCCCAACCCCACCATTTTTTATTTTCTCTTTTAAATAACATTTTCTTTATGTATGTAGGATGTTTTATTCTGTCAACCCATAACACTTCTAGTCGTCAGTCATTGGTGTCCTTGAGATGGTTTTTGGAGGATATATTTGAGATATACTCAAGGTTGTATTTTCATTTGCATGACCTTGTTTTTATTTTCTTCAGCTGAAACCCTGTATTTATATAGAAACAATTGCTGTCCCATTCCCTAGTCTTATTTTGCCTGATGATAGTGAATGTCTCCATTATCTCACAGACATAGTCAATTTGGCAAAGTCCATGTGTTCAGTCATCATTTATGTGTTGAAAAGAGATATCTGCAGTGAAGAAGAAGTTATTGGCCTTGCAAATTTCTTTCATGTGATCGCCAACATTTGTATCACCCAGGCCATGTTTTCCAACTGCTGATCCTTCTACTTTGATTCCAACTTATTCATTCCAATCACCAGTAATTATCAATGCTTCTTGGTCACATGTTTGATAACTTTACACTAAAGAAGTTGGTGGAATTCTTCAAATTCTCCACTAATAGCTTTAGTGGTTGGTGCATACATTTAAATAATAGTTGTACTAACTGAACTTCCTTATAGGGGTATCGAAAGTATCCTATCACAACATTGTACCTCATTGTAGATTTTGAAATATTCTTTTTGACTCTAGATGTGACACCATTCCTCTTGAATTTGTCATCCCCAGCATAGTAAACTGCATGATTGTTTGACTCATAATGGCCAACCGCAGTCCATTTCAGCTCTCAAATGCTTAGGAAACTATGTCTTTAAGGGAGCAGAGAACCTCATCTTTTACCCAGGGAGAATCTTGTGGTTTTGAACTACTGACCTTGTGGACACTTCTTTTATTCTAAAATGTCCTTACTCTGCCTTGATGTCCCAGCTCAGGTCTAATCAAATCTTTGAATTAATCGCAGCCCCGATGGGGAAAAGAATGTTATCTTTGGAGTTAGCACGAATGGGCATGAATTTCAACTCTGGCACTTAACACATTATGATGCGCTGGATGAGCTGTTTAAGTGAATGTAACCTCAAATCATAACAGCTCTGTTGAGTAGGGCAGAACTATCCCTGAAGGTTTCTGGAACTGTAAGTCTCTATAGGATCCCTGTGAATCAAAGCTGACTTGATGGCAGTGCATTTGGTTTTGAGTTTTAGCCTTGGATTCCTCATCTGTACAATGGAGGGGGGAAGGAATAACTCCACCTAACAGGATGGATCAATTACAACATGTAAGGTACATGACAGAGTAGGCAGCAAATCCTGTTTCTGGTCTTGGGCTCTCCTCTGAGTCCTGACCTCCTGATTGCTTGGTCAGCTAATGGCACTGTGTAGACAATTCATAGTTTTGAGTTGGAAGGGACCCCATATTATCAGCTTAACCTAGCCTTGAAGCATAGCTGCTCAATAGGTGGATAAAAAATTAAGTTGAATTATTTCACATTTTGATTGTGATCTTACAGGGTTACATTAGCCCATTGGTACCTGTATATACCTGAACTTCAACTTTACCAAACATCATATCCATCACCAGGGATGGTGCCCCCTGATGATATGTTCAGAGTGTGTGAGTCAAAGTCTCACCATCCTCACTTCTAGAAATAGTCTGGCTGTATTTCTTCCAAGACATACTTGTTCAATTGTCTGGAAATTCTTGGTATATTGAATATTCTTTGCTAATACTATAACCTTTAGCCAAAAGAGTATGGTAGTATTGATACCAGGACTCTTCTGAACCTTTGTTTCTCCTTACCCTCTTGACCACAGCATGAATAAATTTAGACTAGCCCACTGAAGGATAAGAGGCACAAAGCCTCACTGTTTCCATGGCCTTGGCCAATAGCCATCATATATACAGACATGGAAACAAGACCATCCTATGCCAGTCAGTCTATCAACTGATCTCAGGTCCATATGTGTCCACCTGAGATGAACCCTGCTTGACCCTGACCAGGAAAATCACCTTATCAACCTACAGATTCATAAAATATATTATCATTGTTTAAAATCACTGTTTGGCAGTGATTTATTACCCAGATATTGCAAACAGACACAATTCCTGTAAGAACCCACTAGGTGCAAAACAGAATCCCTTACTTTCTTTCTTAGAGATATCTTTTGTGATGTTTGGGTTTATAACAGTGATGAATGAGATGACTACAGCACAGATACAATCACCAAGCAACTGCATTTGGAGATAGGGGTTAGGTGGGAAGAACAATGGAGACTGTTAGCAAGTGTTTCTTGAAATCAGTAATTTAAGTGTTTGCTATGCTAAATCATCTTTAGCAGAAATTCAGACAGTTGGTTCAGCACACTTTATACAACGCACATTGTTTAGTTTCCTAAATCTTTATCAGGACCTAGTGGGGATTGATTTCTTTTCGTTTTTTACAGAAGGGGACACAGGACAAAAGGAGTTACATAATGACCAACATTATTCTACTAGTTTTGGAAAGTAAAACATTAAAGTCAAGCACATAGCTTACAGAGTCCTCCCCTGTGGCTGAATTAAGGGTGAACTTGATGATGCCAAGACACTCCTAGGAATTTGAAGGGTAGTACCTGTCAGGAGTAGACCAACATTAAAAGGAATAATATCCATTTAAACTGTCATGGAAAGATGAGCATGATGTTTTAAGGAATCAAAGTTGGTTACTTAAGTAGACCCATTCAAGAAATATTTACAGAGCACCTACTATGCACTTGAAGTAGTCTTAGGTACAGGAGAGAACAGAACAATCAAAATTATCTGCCCTCATAGAGTTGGCATTCCAATGGAGAAGGCATCAAAAAGGTTAGTAAAATGTGCTGATTAATTTGTGCTGTACGAAACTATTATCTTCAAAATGAAGAGGCTGAGTATAAATATTGTTAAATTCTATCTATTTTGTATTTGAGGAGAATATGTACATCAAAGGTAGAGCAATTCTAGTTTCTACCCATGTAGTTCTGAGACATTGGTTGCATTGAATTATAAAACCATTCTCACATGCTTTTCCCGAATTACTTTTGCCTCATTAACATAAATTTACTGACTCACTACACTTTCTATGTAATTTCCTGTGGACAAATTCATTCCATAACGAGAGCTCTTAAAACATCATTAAGTTGAAAATAGACCTTTTTATTTAGGTTAGCTGATCTTTTGTTAGTTTTAAAAAGATTTCAGGGCATAGTATTGGATTAAGTTTTCAAGATCGTCTCAGGGTGATAGTTTCAGGGTTTGTCCAGCCTTCCTAATGCCAAGAAGTCTGCAGTTGAAGTTTTTGTCCTACATTTTCTTCTATTTGATCAGGATCTTTCCATGGAACTTTAGATAAGATTTTGCCGTAATGGTAGCGGGGCACTCTCTAGTTCTCTTGGTCTCCTGGCACAGAAGACAATTTCTCATGAAGACAAGTAGCCCTATATTCCATGTCCTCCATCATTCCCTATTCTTTTTTTTTTTTTTTTGCATCATTGCCTCTGGTGGTCATGGGCGCTACCTAGTGCTGCTCCTGAGAGCCGCTGCTGGATTTGAACCGCCAAACTCGCAGGCCGCAGTCCCACACTCAACCACTTATGCCATCAAGGCTCAGCCCTCCCTATTCTCCTCTTTGCACAAGGAGTCCTGGTGGTGTTGTGGTTATGGTTTGGGCTGTTAACTGTTGGAAACCACCAACTGCTCTTCAGGAGAAAGAAAGGCTTTCTACTCCTGTCGAGAGTTACCGTCTCAGAAACCCACAGGACAGTTCTACCCTGCCCACCAGGATGACTATGAGTTGGCACTGAGTGGATGGCTATGAATTTTTTGGTCTCCTCCTCCCACAGTTGCTCCAAGTGAAAAGGGTTCAACTGTTGTGCCTTGAACTACTGCATGCAAGTGTTTAAGACCCCTGGTACTATGAAAAGGACTAGCAGACTGAGAAAAAGCACTAAGCATGCTATTAAGACTATTAACTTAAAAGGCCCATAAAAGCATGAGCCTACACCTCCAAACCAAGGAACCAAATCTCGAGGTTTCTGGTGGTGCCTCCGCAGTTTTTATGAATTCAGCTTTTACAGGTGTACAATTTAATGACAGAAATTGCAGGAATCAGCTATTCAGTCCTACTCGTCACTACATTACTTCCATCCCCGCCCCTAGCTCTTCTTCTTTCACTCTGCCTCACTCTTGTTAGTCACCAATGAGCAGGGTGGTTAGAGTCTCTCTGTTTGAAGGTAGGGCCATTGGGGTGAGGGTAGGTATGTAAACATATACCATCAAGGACTGAGCCCTGGAAACTTTACGCTTTACTTCAACTCATGGGAATTATTCACTGGATCCTGGTGTAGATCTCCGTATGTGTGCAATAAACGCACCCGGGATTGAATTGATGGTCCACATTAAGAACTGTCCTTATAAAACAAGATGGGTGGGCCCAAGGCGATCTCCACTTTTCATCCCATGCTCATCTGCTCTCCCAGGAACACTGCAGACTTTGGTCTTTCAGTGAACTCTTGATCAGTAGTCTCCTCATGACTCAGCTCTGGAGTGAGCAAGCTTCCTTGAGGATTGTTTGTTCTGCGCTGCAGTAAAACCTAAAAGAAGTTGACCCTTGCAGATAAGCTGGTTTGTGACTGTGAAGAACAAAGGTTTGTTTATGGAAAAAGCGTAAACCACACAATACAGAGCCCAGGTGGGCCCCAGGGACCTACCTAATCTCTGGCCCCTGAGCTACTTATCCAATCTGATCGAAGTGAGAGAACTTTTCAAGGGCCTCTATGGAAACTAGCCCCCTAGACCCAAACATGGATGGAACAAATGAGTCTTCGGAGAACAAACCATTTCCTTCATGGAAGATGCTGAAGCTTTAGTGTGGGCATAAGGAACAGAAGCATCTCTACTTAGGATGTATGAAAGAGCAACAAGGAATTATCCAGAAGCATCTCGGAGTGCGCTGGCCTCCCGGTTGTGGAGCCTGTCCTGTCAGGCTCCTTTGGTTTCCAGGAAGTAGCGCAAATCAGAGTCCTTTAAAGTCACCTCCATAGTTGTTAGGTCCACCGCGAGAGCCTGAAGAGTTTCCCTCTGCTTTAGGTTGAATTTGTTCACAGAAAAGACAGGTTGACGTCCTTACTCTGTTCAGAAATGGGTTCCTTGAACTGGTTAGTAATTAACACGAGAGCATACAGACGTAGGGGGGGTTCCTAGGGTAAGAGAACTCATCTCCTGGTTAAAAGGGAAGAGCAAACGCAGGGGCAGGGAGATCAGCAAAAGCTTCCATGAACCCCTACAGCACAAGAAAAACACGCCTATCATCACCAGAGCTGGGAGAAAGGAGTGGAACACCTTTTTCCTTAAGGTCTCAGAATGAATCCCTTCTGCCTGGACTTACCTGCTCAGCCTACAGGACTGTGACTCAATAAATTGCTGTCCCTTAAAGTCACTCAGTTTCTGGTCCTTTGTGACAAGAGCCCCCCGAAACCAAGACAATTTCGGATGCACTCATAAGGTTGTGGCCCACCAAGTCCTGGCAGGAAAGCTACCTTGGAAGGGTAGGTGAGACTCGCCCTGGGAACAGAGCACGTCAGTAATCCTTTCTTGGAGATGGCCTAGGAGTCAGAATTGACCTAACGGCAGTGAGTTTAGATGGCAAGTTCTAGTCTTCTGAAGGTCCATTTGAATTTTCTCTCCCTGCCTCCAAGTGGATTCCTCCTCAGAGTGACCGCATGGGACAGGATAGAACTGCCCCTGTGGCTTTCCTAGACTGTAGCTATTTATAGGAGTAGAAAGCCACACCTTTTCCCCTGGAGCAATGTAGGGATTCGAACTGCTGATCTTGTGGTTAATAGTCTAATATACACCCAGTATGCCACCAGGGCTTCAGATCTGAAATGCAGGAGTAAGGAAGAATTATTTAGAGCAGAGTCTTGTGAATACAATGGTCTTCAAATTATGGACTGGTCTTCTAAGAAACTTTTTGTCGAAATGTATACACACAGAGCAGTGAAAAAAGTGTGATGCATTTTCACAAAATGGATACCCAGCATCCTACTCTATCATATCAAAATGAGAACATTATCAGCAACCAGAGGCTCTCTTAGGTCCCCTTTCAGAGAGTTCCACCTTCCTATGGCCAGTTATATTGCTTTATGTGTTCTTTTGCTTTATATAAACAAACACCTACAGTAAGTACACTTTTACCCCTTTTTTTTAATGTCATATTTTTTAGGTATATGCAACTATCCATTCTTCCTTAAAGTATAGTACGACACTACTGAAATAGATGATCATGTATTTATTGGCTCCTGAAAATAGCATTGATATGTACATTCTTGGACATGTCATTTGGTGAACATATACACTCATTTCTCTTGGACATATACTTAGAATGATATTACTGGGTCAAGGATATTTGACTTTAGTAGATACTGGCAGATAGATTTACAATATGATTGCTATAATTTAGGCAGCCCTGGGGGCACTGTGGTTCATGTGTTAACTGCAGAGAGCGATTTCAACTCATCAGCAGTAAATAGAAATGTATATCAAGAAGGTGGCTCACATAGTTGTATGAATGGATGAGTCCAGACTGACTCAACTTTATGGGTCAGATGTTAAGCTGGAGGCGTTTTCTGACTCATGTCACTGCTGGGGCTGATAAAATAAAAAGCAGGAAGACTATTCAGCAGATGAATCCAAGTATAGCAGATCAGGCCTATGGATAGAGAATTAAATTCAAAGTTGGCAGGCGGTTTGGCAGCCTGCTGATAGGTTTCAAGCTCAGCAGGCAATGTGGCAGGTCATTGGCTCAAGTCCAAGCAAGAAACCAGAGTTGATGTGATAGATACAAGGTACACACTGGCAAGAAGAGAAGCAAAAGTCTGTTCAAACAAGGGTGACCACATCCTGAAGACATCTCCTTCTGACTGCAGCAGGGCTGTGACCTGAGGAGGGGGTTGCACTCCACCTTAATCTTCCCACTACTCCTTCACTACTCCCAGGTGAAGCCACTGTAGAGTCCCTTGCATTAGGTCACATCATGTCATGGAGGTTAACTTTGAAACTAGAATTATCCTAGCCCAGCCAAGTTACCACAAAACCTAAATATCATAATCCACCCTTTGACAATTTAGCACATGTACAATCTTCATAAACAATAATGAAGCCATATTTAAATGTAACATGACATAAGTAACACATATACAACTGAAATGTGCTAAACCACTTACAGCTCCTATAAGTGAACAAAATTAAAATATTTGATACATACATGCCAAGTATGTATGTGTACTTTGAAAATACTCATAAAAATTACAATTCTTGTTTCTGCAGCTGGTCACACGACTAATATTTGGAACTACTGGGCCAACTTCTTCATGCAGCTTACTTGTACCTTATAGCTCTGACCAAGCCTGATCTTGTATATACTACTTTAATTTCTTGGTGGAGTGCTGCTGTGGGTCAGACAACTAACATAAACTTGTGATGGGCAGCTCAGGTCATATGGTGACTTGATGATCCATAGTGAAGCAGTCAGGATCTACCAAGACCTAGTAATGGGTCAAAAGCTGTTCCTCAAAAGGAGAGTAGTTGTCTCAGGAGGATGACAGAATTTCCCCCCGAAATTCTTGGGACTTGTGCTATGATTCACCAATAGAAGCCCATCAAAGATTACAAACTGCTTCTTTATCTGCCACTGCCACTTCAAGCACCATTGGATCAGCTGGGTCCTACGGCCAAAGTAGCAGAACGGCTTTCATGTCTGCCTAAAACACTGTGGAGCCTTCTCTGGTTCTGAGCCAAGTTAAAACTAGCAAGTTTCTTGAGTTACTTGATATATAAGCTAGAGTACTCACTGCCATCAAGTTAACTCTTGCTACTGAGTTAGTGATGCTATTGGACAGCATGGAACTGCCCCTGGGGGGTTCTGAGGCTGTAAATATTTATGGATGTAGAAATCCTCACCTTTCTCCCACAGGTGACCAAGGTCACAGGTTGTTTTGAATTGCTGATCTTGCCATCAGGACTCCAAATGAGGGATATGGTGCCTCCCAAATCTCAAGAGACACGCCAAATGTTGTGCCACTGTTTTAATTTTGGAAGAGCCAGATGCAAAAGCTTATACTTCCTTTTAGTAGGAATATGTGGACATGCCCACACCTTTGAATGCCTAGAAATTTTACTGAGGTGAAATGTACCTGAATTTTTGTTGGGTTAATTTCCCATTGCCTAGCACTCTAAGTCTAGCTTCATTTGTACCCCCCCTTTTTTTAACTAGGTCCAGTCGACATACTTTCATTAATATAATGGACCAGTGTGACATATTTGTGGAAGGGAAAGACAATCATGGTTCCTTTGGACTGAATTATGACATAACTGGAGGGCTAATAAATCCTGAAAGTGGACAGTGAAAGTGTATGGTTGCCTTTGCCTGCTGAAGGCAATTTGCTTCTGGAGGTCCTTCAGAACTGGAATAGAGAAAAAGAGATAGGCCAGCTCAATGGCTGCATACCAGGTACCAGGAGAGGTGTTAATTTGCTCAAGCAATAAAGCTACATCTGGAACAGCAACTGCAATTAGACTCATCACCTGGTTAAATTTATGATAATCCACTGTCATTCACCAAGACTTATATTTTGTTTTTTGCACAGGCCAAGTGGGAATATAGTGGAAATCATCACCCCTGCATTCTTCAAGTCCTTGATGTTGGCACTAATCTCTGCAATCCCTCCAGGAACGTGATATTGCTTTAGTTTACTTTTTTCCCTAGGCAAAAGCAGTTCTAATATTTCCCATTGAGCATTTCCTACCAGAATAGCTCTTATTTCACATTTTAGGGATCCAGTGTGGGGGTACTGCCAGTTGCTAGGTATATACATATATTCTGGAACATTACTACAGGATGGGTTCAGGTATTCCCTGGACCCACTGGGAGACAAATCTTAGCTAAAACTCCATTAATAAGTTTACCTCCAGGACTGAGCCCCAGTGGCATAGTGGTCGAGTGCGGGACTGCGGCCCATTGGCTTGGTGGTTCAAATCCAGCAGCAGCCCTCCAAGAACAAGGCTGGGTAGCTCCCACGACCACCAGAGGTCAGTGATGCCCACCCTGCCAAAAAAAATAAGTTTACCTCCATATGTCCCTGGTAGACCTTCTAAATGTTTTGTCTTCTAAGATTTGTGACAATTCAGAGTCAGTGTCCAACAAACCCTCCAAAACCGGGTGATATCTTTACTCCAATAAACAATTACTCTTGTAAAAGGCCATAGGTACTTTAGGCGAGACTGAGAGAAAGATCAACACTCTACAGCTCTTGCATGGGGTCCAGCCTCCCATTTATCCAAGGAACTGTGGGTTTGTGGCTCAAGCTTGGGAATTAATCGAAGGCTGTGACTCTGTTCTGCTTATTTGAGTTACATCACTATTCACACATGCTAGATATCTTTGTTTCACAAAGAGTGAACAAATATTTTTAGATTTCCCATCTATTTTACTCCTAGAAACACCTTCTCCAAGTAACCAATGCCATAAATTCATATTAGCAGGCTATTCTGATTATTCATTTAATGCTATTCTTCATTACAGCAGTCATGCCTACTTTATCTCTGTTGAGGTGGCCCCAACCTCCATGAGGCCAATTTAGGCCCATTATAGTTTGGCGTCTTAATTCAATTAGGGCAATTCCTGTTGTCAAATCTGGTTTACAAAAATGTAGCAAAAAGCAGTCTTCAACTATTTGGGGACTCCCTTCACAAATTTGTACCTTACTGCTATGACAAGCAGTGTGTCCTCAGGCACTGCATGTGTGAGTCTATATGTGAGTCTATTTATCTATCCATGTGTGAGTCTATTACCTAGCCTGAGAAATCACTCAACATGCCAGTTTCTATAGTCCTTTGGATACTTTTCTTGCACAGTGTACTAAGGTAGCCCTGGTACTTCAGTTTGACTTATTGTAGGCCATTTGGCAAGCCACGCTTCGGTGAATCAACCAAATAAACTATCAGATCCTCTCCTACCCTCTCAAGCTGAAACCTGAAAGAAGAATCAATGCTTACTGGGCTCATGTAAAAAAAAAAAAAGTCAGGCCAAATGATGTTTATTTGGTACAGGAGCACTTTCGTGCAAGGACGACTCCTAACCTATCACCCATGACTGATGGCTCTGGAAAAAACAGAAATAATTCAGGTGGATCTAGTCTTATGCACTGTCATCTAACACTGTTAATTCCCACAGATTCCCAGGTTTCTGTGGGGGAATCCACAATAGCAAGTTTGTTAGGAGTTCAGCACACCTATTGCTGAGTCACCGCCTGTACGTCACCTTTAGTGGCTCACAAGAACTTAGGAGTAGGACTTTAAAAAATAATGGGTGGGGCTGAGCCCTGGTGGCGTAAGTGGTTGAGTGCCGGACTGCAGCCCGCGGGCTTGGTGGTTCAAATCCAGTGGCGGCTCTCAGGAGCAGCCCATGACCACCAGAGGCAGGGATGCCCCCCATCCCCCCTCAAAAAAATAATGGGTAATGGAGGCGTTTCCTGGAAATTCTCAGCAGTATCTGGTAAGGCATCCCCTCAGGTAGTGTGCTCTAGGTACAGCCCGAGGGGCCATACCAGCAAATACAGTTGGGCTAATAACCTCCAGTGTGAGAGAAGGCATCATGGATTTAATGATAGTGAATTAATCTCTTCAGATGGGAGGGCTGGTGCTGTTGGCTGGAGTGACTTAGTAGAATTTAGGGATTCAATGTCCTCATCTTCCTGATAATCTGCCCCCATATCTCCTCATCCCAAATTTCTGGGTCCTATTTCTTCTCAATCAATGTGTCCACTTTACCATCAAGCATCATTTTAGATTAAGATGTCACCTGGCATTGTAACCCAGCCACTCTTATGATACGACTCTGAGTTTGATTTTTAGCAATATCAGATCCATTACTGCAAGAAATCAGACTTCCATTTGTGGCATAAGTGGAAATTTTGAGTTCTTTTATGTGAAACTCAAACTGGGTCTCTGAAGCCCTGAGGTCATCTCATTCTCTTACCACTTTCTTGACTGCAAGCAGTGCTGATTAACCAGCTTTTTTTACATTTCTCATCTTGATGCAACTATTAAAAATACAGTGCACTCAGGCCCTCCTTCTCACCAACACTTTATATTCTGATGATATTTGAGGTATTAGTATTGCCACCATCTTTTCAAACAGTGGCAGACTTCCCCAAATAAATGGAGGCAGAGGCAAAGTTCTCAATACCTTGACACCTAATCAGCATGAGAACCAAAAATGGATTAGAAAACGAATCCATACAATTTTCTCTAGAACCATTCCTTGTCCTGTATCTGTTAGGCTGGGTTGTCTAGAGAAGCAAAACCTGTAATTATATGTATATATACATATGTATACATACATACATACATATAATCTATACATCTACATACACACATAAAGGAATTTAAAAAATATTTTTATTGAGGACTCTTACAGCTCTTATCATAATCTATACATCCATCCATTGTGTCAAGCATTTTTGTACATATAATGCCATGATCATTTTCAAAACATTTTCTTTCTACTTGAGCCCATATAAGGAAATTTTATCAAAAAGTTGACTCACAGAGTTGTAGAAGTGGATAAATCCAGTCTGATTCAAGTCTGTGTGTTAAAGATTAAGCTGGAAGTTTTTCCTACCTCACATAGCTACTGGGACTGATGGACTGGGAAATGGGAAGACCATACACTGGTGGGGGAAAAGGTGGATGAATCAAAGTCACCAGGGCAGCCTTGTCAATGCGGAGTCAAGTGAACTCAAAGTGAGCAGGCAGTATGGAAGGTCACTGTTAGGTCCCAGAGACAGATGGACGGTGGGCAATAGGACAGGCTAAGCAACTAGAGGTGATATGACAAATTTGGGATCTACAATAGCAAGAGCGGCAGGCTTCCCACCGATTCTCTTAAAAAGAAACAGGTCACACCTCCAAAGAAGCTTCCTTTCCATTCCAACAGGGTGGGGAAGTGAGAAAGGAAGCTGCTCTCCTCCACAATCCTCTTACAACGACTTTTTTGTTCACTGCTGATTCTCTCATGGAGTTTTTCACTTGATGCTTGATGACATCATGGAAAAAAGTCTCAACAGTGAAGCGACAAGAATGCTGGCCAAAGAAAATGGACATGAAACCCAACTTTCACATAAGCGAAAAGCTTTCCAGTTTTTGATCCCATATCAAAACATAGTCACACACATGTTTTATGAGTCTATGGAAGCATATGTGCCTGCGTCTCGACCTCCGAAGCTGGGCTTGGTCAGGAGAGAATCCCTTCTCAGCTTGTTTGCTAGCATCATGAATATTACACACAGCTGCTTATGAAACACACTCTCCTGCACTTCATCTCTCCTGATCTAAGGTCAAGCTTGTTCGAATTACTTTGATGCTTCTGATCCCTCTGTGGGTGGGGATGAATGTGAAGATGTGGGTGAGAGTCCTCAGAAAACCAAGACAAGTTTATAAAGCAACCAACTTTCTTATCCTTCCAAATTTCTAGTGCAACTAACCTAACCCAGCCTCACTCTCCTCACCCTAATCCTCCCTGATGGCCTCCCAACCTCACTGCCTCTCCCCAGCTTCCCTGTGTCCACCCATCATCGCTTGGTTTAAGGACACAAGAAGAGGTTCCACAGCGGGGTTGCTGCTGACTGTGGGGCACACACTGGATATAATTTTCTCTCCCTACACACATGTAGGTGTTCAGTCTGTGATTTAAGAAGGAAACTGCCTAACGTGGCCCACTAGGGTGGAGAGGTAGAAAAAAAAAAGGAAAAATTTCTAGCTTATAATTCCATGTGAAGTAGTTTAAAAGAATGTAGGCTCACTGATCAAAATTACTCAAATTAATTGATGCCACCTTGGTGTATTCTATTCCAGGTTATGTGATCAATGAGACCTCTACCTCTGGCCTAGGAGAGGCCTTCACATGTTATAATACTTGATTTGGTTCAGTGACTTGAGAAGGGAAGTAAGGAGCTTGACAATTTAATGCTGCAACACCAATTCTTATTCTCTGATTTGTTCATGAGGGAAAGATGATCTAGAACCAGAGCAAATAACAGGGAATAACTTCTCACCAAGTTGCAGTTGAGAAAAATACCTACCTAAGCTTAATTTTTTGGAGGGATTCTCTTAAATTGGCTATGATCCCCTCCCAGAATTATCAATAAGCAAAGTAAGCATGAGCTTACTTGTGCTTTCTTTCTATTCTGTAGTGAACAATTTCAAGATAAAAAAAAGTTACAAGCTGAGCCCTGATGGTGCAGTGGTTGTGTGCGGGGCTGCAGCCCACGGAGTTGACAATTCAAATCCAGCAGCAGCTCTCCAAGAGCAAGGCTGGGCTTCCTACTCCCACCAGGGCAGTGATGCAACAGGAAAAAAAGTTACAGTGTCAAAAACTCATGGTGCCAGTTCTACCCTGTTCTATATGGTTATTATAAGTGGTATTGACTAAAAAGCAGTGAACTTTTAGACTATTTAAAAAAGAATGTGGGGTGAGGGGGTGGAAGGAGGAAAAAAATGAGCTTGTGCCAAGGGCTCAAGTAGAAAATGTTTTGGAAATGATGATGGAAACATATGTACAAATATGCTTGATACAATTGATGTATGAAATGCTGTAAGAACTGTAAGAACCCCCAATAAAATGATTTGTTTAAAAAAGAATATGACATCAGCATCTGAGAAAGGCTCATTAACAAGTGAGATGCAAATGACACAATCTTGCTTGCTATATAAGCAAACAGAATTTGATACATTGGCTGATGTCAATGAAAAACTATGTCATTCTGTATGGATTATATACAGATCAACGTAAAAAATAAATCCTCCCAACAAGATCAGAAAACAACATCCCAACAAAGAAAAGATTTAATTTGTTAAGGATTTCACTGTACTTGGATCCATATCAAAGCTCATGAAAACAGCAGTCAAGAAATTAAATGGTGTATTCCATTGGGCAAATCTGTGGTAAAAGACCTCTTTGTGGTGCTAACGATAAAAAAGAATTGTCACTTGAAGGACTAAAGCTGCTTGACCCAAGGCATGGTATTTTCAATCACCTCCCCTGCATGCAAAAACTAGACAATGAGTAAGGGAGCCCTAAAGATGCATTTGAATTCTGGTGTTGGTGAAGACTGCTAATTAAGATTGTCATGGTCCACCATGACGGCAAAGGAAATACAACCAGAGGGCTCCTTATCAGCAAGGACAGTGAGGCTTCACCTCATGGACTCTGAGCATATGATGGGGAGGATCTGGTGTGTATCAAAAGGCATCATGTTTGTTACAGTAGAGCATCAGGGGTAAGGACGAAGCTCCTCAGTGAGAGACTGACACAGTGGCTCCAGCAAGAGGAGCCAATACCATCCTGAGGACCGGGCAGCTGTGGGGAGGGCTTCCTGCTGGTGCACAGCTTCCCTAGGAGTCAGGACCAACCTCATGACATCTAACAAGCACAGAACAGATTTATCGCGCTGTCATCTGGGTCAAAAGAAAGAGAGTGAGAGAAACCACTGACCTTAAGTCAGTTCCAACTCAGAGTGACATTAAATACCAATGACTAAACCCAAATCATGAGACCAAACCTAAGTCTAAATAGTCACGATAGTTGTCATTTTGTGATTGACTTATTTCTAGTGGGAGGGAACTGAAAAACACATGACCAAAGGGGATGAAATAAAAGTGAAAGCTTGGAAAGGTCAGGGTGCAGTGTGGCAACCATGAGTTCCCAAATGCTTCCTCCCACCCACTATCATGATCCCAATTCTACCTTACAAACCCGGCTAGACCAGGTGATGTACACTGGAGTTGAAAATATGGGGAATTGAGGACAGATGATCTCTTGGGGACCAGTGGTGGGTGTAGTGATACTTGCAGGGCGAAGGAAACATGGAGTGGAAGGGGGTAACCAATTGCAGGGATCTACATATGATCTCTCTGGAATACGGACAGTGGGGAAGTGGGTGAAGGGACACAGTGGACTGAGTAGGATATGAAAAAGTAATAATAATGTGTAAATTATTAAGGGTTCATGGAGGGAGAGAGGGGAAGAAGGGGGATTATGGGGAGCTGGTACTGGGGGCCTCAGTGGAGGAAGGATGTTGGGGGGTGATGATGGCAACAGGTATGCAAATGTGGTATGCATACAATTGACGCATGTGTTAATCATAATGGGAGTTGTATGGCCCCCAATGGAATGATTTTTAAAAGGGATGGGGCGGGGGGGGAGAAGCTTATACCAAGGACTCAAGTAGAAAATATTTGAAAATGAAGAAGATAACATGTGTAAAAATGTGCTTGATACAAAGGATGTATTGAATATTATAAGAGCTGTAAAAGCCCGCAATAAAAAAAAACTTTCTTTTAAGTTTAGAAAACAAAAAAGAGTGAAAGCTGGGGAGGGAGGAAGTCCAATCATTTTTTTTCCTTCCATTTTATTTTGGTGTACATAACAAAATATGCACAAATTCAACAGTTTCTGAATGTACCTTTCAGTGACATTGATTATATCTCCTTTTCTAAATTGCTCTTTTGTCATGAACCTAAGTTCACTCTTCTCTAAGATTCCTATCCCATGTTTCAAGGTGCTGCTGTCAAATTTATACACTATAGATAGGTCTTTAGAAAGCAAGCTGCTACATCAGAACTTTTCACTAGGTAAGCTGAAAGTCTTAGGAAGACTTCAGGGGATGATTTTGATTTAAGATTTATGATTACATCAGGATAATTGTTTCAGAATTGCGTTCACTTTCCATGGCTCCAGAAAGTCTAGATCCTACAACAGTTTGAAATTTTATTCCACTATTTCTCCCTGTTCATCAGAACCCAGTAAGTATTTATAACGAGGTCCCATGCAGTTTTTCTGTTCTCAAGGCAAAGGGACCATTGTTCATGGAGGCACTAGGTACACATTCCATGTTGCTGCTGTTTCTGGGTGCTAGCCAATCAGTTCAGAGTTGTAGGGAACCCAGAATCAAACACAGTAGAGCACTATTTTCACAATTGTCATGTTTGAGCACCTTGTTGCTGACACTGTGTTAGTCCGTCTCATCAAGGCTCTTCCTCTTTTCACTGATACTCTTACTGACCAAGAATGGTGTTCTTCTCCTTGTAACATGTCAAAGTGTGTGACACAATGTCTCAACACCCTTGCTTCTAAGGGACATTCTGACTATGTCGGTCGTCCTCTGGAAAGATCTGTTGTTCCGGCAGTCCATGTAAGTTTCACTAATCTTGGGGAGGGATGGGAAAAAAGAGGTGCTTATACTAAGGGCTCAAGTGAAAATGTTTTGGGAATGATGACGGCAACTATGTACAAAAATGCTTGATACAATGATGTTTGTTATAAAAGCCTATAAGAACCCCTAATAAAGTGATTTTTTTTAAAGAAAGAAATTTCAATAATTTATACCAACTTTTCTTTGGTTCTCATTATACTTTTTTTTTATTCAATCATTTTATCCAGGGCTCATACAACTGATTCCAATCCGTACATATATCTATTGTGTCAACAACATTTATACATTTGTTTCCCTCATCATTCTCAAAACATTTACCTTCTGTTTGAGTCCCTGAAATCTGCTCCTCATTTCCCCCTCCATCACATGCCCCCCTCCCTCATGAACCCTTGAAAATTTATAAATTATTATTATTTTGTCAGGTCTTACATCATCTGACATCTCCCTTTACTCACTTCTCTACTGTCCGTTCCCCGGAGAGGAGGTTATATGTAGATGCCTGCAGTCTGTTCTACCTTCCTACCCCACCTTCCCTCCACCCTCCCATTATCACCCTTCCTCACCACTGGTCCTGAGGGGTTCTTCTGTCTTGGATTTTCTGTTTCCAGTTGTTATCTGTACCAGTGTACATCCTCTGGTCCAGTCAGATGTGTAAGGTAGAATTGGGATCATGATAGTGAGGGGGGTGGGCAGGAAGCATTTAAGAACTAGAGGAACATTGTATGCTCCATCATTGTTACACTGCACCCTGACTGGCTCCTCCCCTCCCTAAGAGCCTTCTGTGAGGGAATGTCCAGTTGCCTATAGTTGGACTTTGGATCCCCACTCTGCACTCCCCCTCATTCAGAAGTTCTCATTATTCTTTGTCTAGCTTTCTCTGATAAAACTTTCAAGATCCCACGTACTGCGCAACAAACTAGGAGGTAGAATAGAACCATAAATAATGATATTACACCTACTAACTGGAAATTCCCTTGAAGCCATAACTGTAAACCTCCAAGCTAAGAAACTAAATGATGGAGATGTTTGTTTGTTTGTTTGTTTGTTTGTTTGTTTGTTTGTTAGTGGTAAGCCTCAGCAGCTACTTTTGGTTGTAAATAAATGACAAATTTTGCCAATTTAGCTTTTTACAAGTGTACAATTTATGGGCAGTACTTAACAATAGTCAATTGTGTAATCCTAGCTTTCAACATTGCAATCTTTCCATTACTATTAACCCTGCCTTTTCCTCTTTTCTCCTGCCTCTTGTAATCACTAATAAACTTTCATATCATTTGTCTTTTCTTGTCATTTATATAAAGTATGCAATATTTACATTTTGTGATTGATTGCTTTCCTTCAGCATATCTTTCAGTGTCATCTAGTTGGTAGCAAGACTTCATTTTCCCTAATGACCAAATAATATCAAATTGTATATGTTTGTCACATTTTTAAAATCCATCTCACTGTTGATGGCCATTTACATTATCTCCACCTTTGAGCTATTGAAAATATTGCTGCCATGAACATTGATATTCTTGAATCTCTATTCTTACGTCTTGGGGCAGCATGCCCTGGAGTGAAATTGCTGAGTCACATGACGGTTCTTGTGTCAGGTGTTGGCAGTAGCAGCACAGTGTCTTTTCCACAGGTGCTATACCATTTTACAGTCCCACCAGCAAGAGAGAAGGGTTTCCATTTTCTGCACCTTCCCCAACATTTTGGTTTATGTTTATTTTTTTTTTAATCTTAGCCATCCTACTGGGGACATAATGGTATTTCGTTGAGGTTTGGAGAGACTAATCATTTTATCTTCCAAGAAAGTGAAAATCAATACAATGGAATGAATAATGACTGAGAGGGAAAAAAATCCATATGTGTATGGGGGAGATTTTGGGGAACAGGGCTCATGTTCTGTGTTCCTCCAAAAGTACCTCCGAAGACCAGATAGTCTTCTCCTCATTGTCTTAGGGCCTTAGTCTGGGGGCCCCACTTTCTCAAGACTTTCTCAAGTCTTCTCAGTTCTCAATGCTCTTCAATTTTGTTTTATTGTTAGGTGCCATTCTGCCTCATAGCAACAGAATAACATGCTGCCCAGTCCTTTCCATCCCAACACGGCTTGTTTTTCTAATGTGGGAACTTCTGTGAATTACACTTGATCACAGTGTACTTTTGCTGCTGCTATAATGTTGGGTTTTATTGGCCATGATTTTGTTAAGAAGTTTTGCATCTCTGTTCATGAAGAATATTGGTCTGTAATTTTCTCACTTGGTAATGTTATTGCTTCTTTTTTCCTTTCAGGTTATGTTCACTTTATAAAATGAGTTCAGCTCTTTGCTGTCCTTTTCTGTAATCTAGAATAGTTTGTGTAGAATTGGTATCAACTCTTCTTTTTGGGGAGGGGAGGGCATCACTGCCCTTCTGGGAGTAGGAGTCTCAACCTTGCTCCTGGAGAGCTGCTGCTGGATTTGAACCGCCAACCTGTGGGCCACAATCCCACACACAACCACTACACCACCAGGGCTCAGTCCTGGTATCAACTCTTCTTAAGTTATCTGTCTGACTTTTTTTTTGGGGGGGGGGGGGAACGCTAACCTTTTAATATCATGCTATATTCCTTCTGATTTTTTTTCCCTTTAAAGTATTTTTTAAATTTAACTTTAATTTCTGGGTCAAAATACTTCTTTTTCAACTTCCATAGTTATCAGACACCCTCTAAATTAGTATGTATATTATACATATATTTCTATAACATCACTTCACATATATAACATATATGCACTGCCAGTGAGGATTACTTACATTTTATGTACCTATTCACACACATTTATTGTGCTTAAGCAGAACAAAATTATCTTTCTCATGTGAATGTCTCACTCACAAATCCTTACATCACAATTTTTTTAACTCACAGAATGTCTATTTCAAAACAAGTTAAGTGATAGCTCTTTTTCCCCCTATGACCCTCAAAGAAACTAAAAAATGTGACAATTCTGAAAAAGCTGGATCAAAGTTTCCTCTTTTAAGATTCAAAAAATATGTTCCACTACAGTTTTCAAAACATAAAGTACAAATATCACTATGGAAAAATTTAAAAACTGGGGACAAACAGCCAACTGACTACCCACTTGGTGAGAAGTGACAGACTTTCACTTCTTTTTTTAAACATTCTGTTGAAGTCTTCTTGCCCATGGAGGATGAGGATGAAGCTATTGTTATTCATTAGCAAGTTGCTTGTAATGCAATGCAGCTTAAAAATTGGGGTGAAAGGACTTAGTGAGTTGGTTTTTTTTCAAAGTTATGTATTCAATTTTTAAAACAAAATAACCTTATCACCTTCAAAGTACTCCTCATTACACTTATTTTATTAGTCAAATCTGCAATTTCGTTTTTTTTTCTCTTATTGGAGCTCTGACATCTCATTACAATCCATACATTAATCCAGTATGTCATGCACATTTGCACATATGCTGCCGTCACACTCATCTCTTCGGATGGCTGACAGCATCTCCCTCATGGTGAATTGTTTTAAATCCATTTTTTCTTTTTGAAAACTTAATTTAATTTATGTATTTAAGGAGAGAGAGCTCATCAAGGCTGAATGACTTTACTTTCCCTGCTGATAGCTAAAACAGCAAACTGTTGATATGAACAAGTTAGTGATTAGTGAAATTTAAATAGATTTTTACTTGTAAGTTTTTAAATATTTTGCACAATAAAACTTGGGAAAGCAGCAGGGGAGCAAATAGGACTGTGTTCTATTGCCCTTCCCACCTGCTGTTGGGCAGGGATGAGATGCATGACAAAGAATGGCCTGGCTTTGTGCCCAGATGATGACAGGTGCTACCAGGAGAATGGGGGCAAGGGACACTACCTCCCACCTCTTTCCTCAGGACCCAACATGGCCACCACATTTCCAGGTCCACTTTCTGAGCAAGGACAAGTTTGGCTCTGTGTGAGGACTTCAAGGTGACCTCAGGGTGCAGTGCAGACTAACTAACAGTGCACTAGTGGAATGGCAGTCAAAGGAAACCAATGTCTGAAAAGCTCTTACAGCCAAAACAAATCTTTGGTGGAACTGAACATTTTGAGTGTGTCTGGTAGATTTCTCTTCAGATGTAAAAGGAGTGACTTTTTGTTCAAACAAAAGCAGTATCTAGTAATGAAATCTGGCAGTTGGGTTCTAGGGAGTTACAGAGTTGCCTCGTGAATTTTTTTCCTGTCTTATGTAAAAAAGGCCTCATGTTTTTGAATCCTGAGTTCACACACCTGCTGGCCCTCCCCTCCATGGGACAGAAGGTGGTCAGAGGACTTCTGTAGTTAAATTGGGCAATGCCAAGCAGAGATCCCTCCTCCACCTGCCTGGGCTTGCTTTCTGGTTCAGAGGTAAGTCAAGGTGCAGAGTAAAAAATTGACCTAAATAAATAAATAAAACACAAGCACCAAAGACCATCTGAGTTGCTAGGAAACACTACTGTCTTTTCTGAGAAAAGACAAGTCACACTCCTGGAATTTGAATCAAACAAGGGGGAGGACACTTCCAAGAAATGCCAGGATGAATGTAAACCATCCCAGACCATCTAATGACTTACCTGCTGAAACCTCTCCTTTGCGCTTCTCATGTGGAAGCATTCCAGTTTAAAAAGAAATCCATGTGCCCAACCATTAAAAGACAACCTTCAAATACATCTTTGCATACAGATATCACTTAGGCTAAAATGGAGCCAGGAATTTCCCCAATTCCTTGGCACAATCTCTGGAGCCCCCTGGAAAGTAATTTCCCCTCTTCAGATTCAGACTGATCTGAGCCGTAGTCTGCACACCGTCTAGCTGCTTCTTCCTCCTCTCTGCCTCCAGCCTGCATGCCCTCTGCCCCACCTTTTTTTCCTCCTTCATGTAGAATCAGTACTTTCCTGTCCCTTTGAAGTTGTTGTAATGGAATTCCTCCATGAAGAAACAAGACTGCACTGTGCACTCTGGAGTCTCATGGAGGAGTCAACTGCTCGTGAGAATCAGAACTTCCCAGAAAATGAATGGCAACACACAGCACAGACACATCGACTCTCTCACATCCTCCACACCAGCCCTGTTCGAATCTGCCTGTCTCCCAGGATGTCGATGCTTCCGTTTCAAGAGCTCTCTCCTTGCACCCCCAGCCACCCAGTCACCGCCTGTGTTTTCTGGTACAGAAAATCCCATAATCCAGCCTTTCTATTACCCAGCCCTGTAACATCCAAGACTGACGGCCATTTATCGTTGTGACAGTTAACCCTGCCTCAACAGTCCTCAGTTATCTGAGAAGTTGTCCGGGCCGCTCTACAGGTTTATGCTGACAGACTGGTGTCGCGCAGGTTAAAGTATGTTCTCAGTAAAAAGGAAAGGAGAGACCGAGGGAAAGACATTTTTCACAACGCTGCCATTGGGGGAACTTGCTCATAGCCATCCTCAGATTTGCTTTCCCAAACTCACAACCAAAAAGGGAAAATTACCATCTTTTGTTTCATTTTTAAAGGTCTCTCTTCCTCCTTCACTGTTCTTCTTCCCTGAACAAGCCTTGACAACTCCTCATGGCTTCTCTCATAGGGGAAGTGGGTGAAAAGTCCATGAAACTCGGGCAGCTCCGGGACAGACAGCTCCTGGGCCTCCTCAGCCCATTCTAATTGGCAGGAAGCTTGGTGGTTCTGAGCTGGGGGGAGTTTCAGGGAGGGTAGGGTTTGGTCAGCGTCCCAAAGCTGCTTCAAGTAGAGCTGAGGGAGCAGCAGGGCATTTTCTCTCTTCTCAGGTGCGCTGGACTCTGCCAGGCCTGCCCTTTCTGCCTTCAGTCACTTCTAAGGAAGCCAGGTGGGCGATGTAGTTGGGCAGGCAACCTTCTCCTTATTCAAAGTCCTGCCCTCCTGGTGAGTTCGCACCTCCTTCTTGGGAGCATGCTCCATCTGAATTCCTTGGAGGACAGGGGCTGAGGTGGGAGCATTGACAGGTGCCGGATCCTCACTGTTTTTCCGCCCATCTGAGCTGCAGCTTGGTGGAAAACTGGGTGGATTCCCCAGGGGGCATTTGGCACTATAGGGGCGGAACCAGCAACCCTGGGTAAAGAGGAGAAGTCCTGGAAACTCTGGTGGTAGTTGAACACAGACAGACTTGTAAATGGAGGCAGCGTTTCATTTCTTCAGGCTGATGCTGGTGACGGGCTAGAGGAGGAGATGATGGTGGGAGTCGGAGAGAGGGCGGGTGAAATGGGGACATGGCCAGGCATGGGAGAGAAGAGAAGCTGGCTGCTGGAGTCAGGGTAGATCCCTGACCCAGAGAACAGAGGAAACATGATGCCAGGCTGGCGCTGCTGTTGGCTAGACTTCCGGGAGGACATGGGAGTCACGACCCCACGCAAGTCAGTGACTGAGCCACCGTCCAGCTCTGAAGGCTCTTCCTTCCCAGAGACTCCTTACCAGAGGTCGTCAGGGAGCTAAGCAGAGAAGCACCCAGGCTACACCTCACTAGTTGGCGAATGGGGGTCCAGAGATGGGAGGTGGAGCAGAAAGGAGGCTGTGGGCACTGGTGGAGCACTCTGGGGACGACATCACTGAACCAAATGTTGATGGATGCGTGTGGGGCATCCCCAGCACGTTGAAGTTAAATGTATATACAAACCCTTTGCCGTTTGTTTGAGTAAGGTTCCTCTTGTAATACTATCTGGGAACCTGGCTTAGCTTGTCCTAACTCATCTGTGATTTGCACTTCCTGCAGCGTCAGAGGCGAGCCACCACGTGTGGGTCCGTGATGACAAATCCCTATGGCCAGGCAGTGACACGGTGGAGCCCTTCCTCTGCAGCAGCTCAGGATGAAGTGCCACAGCCGCATCTGCGGGGAGCCCCGGGGTGACTGTTTTGTAGTCCCAGTCTGAAAAACGGATTTCCTTCACCCCCCGGCTTTTCCACAAGGCTACAAGCCGCTTCCTTTTCACCCTCCTCTCCCCAGCACCATGCGTCTTCAGTCTGGTCTCCTCCCCTCCGCACCTCCTGCTCCACGCTGCTTCCTCCGTGGTTGCTGTCAAGGTTTTTTGTGTCTGTCTGCATTAATTTAGATAGGTTAATCCATTACCTTTCGCTGTTATTATTAACAAGCCTGTTTGTGGTTTTTATTTTTGTGATTTCTTACTTTCTTTGTTCTCCCTCTGTTTCTGTGTTGTTTTGAGTAATATTATGAAACCAGTGCACTGTTTTCTGAGTTGCATTGCTTTTTTTAAATGTTGTTCTTAGGTTTATCTGCTGTTGTTAATTCTCTGTCCAAAGCATTCCTCCTGGTATTTTTTGTATTGTTGACCTTCTTTTCACAAATTGTTTAATACCTCCTCATCTGGAAATACTCTTAATATTTCTTCATAATTTATAGATAGTTTTGTCAGATATAAGATTCTTGGTTTCTGGGTTGGTTTGTTTTCTTTTCCTTTCAGGATTTTATATATGTAACTTCATTGCCTTCTTGCCCAGAGAATTTCTCCTGAAAAGTCTGGGTGTATTTGTATTGGTTTTTCTTTATAAGTGACTATTTTTTTTCCTTTAACCTGGGCAGGTTCTCTCCTCTTCTTGATATTGGAATGTTGAGCTATGATGTATCAAAATGTTGTTATTTTCAAGTCTAAACTGTTTCACCTCCTCTGACCTTCTTGACTACTTGCTTCTCTTTTTATGATGCCAGGGAAGTTTTCTTACATCGTTTCTTGTACTATTTCTTTGTACATTTCTGTTTATTTTTAATAGCTCCAAATTCAAATGAGATGTAAGTGGTTCTTCTTGTGCTCCACAAAATTATAAGGATTGCTTTTCATTCCCTTACTCTTGCTATTATTTCCCCTGTTGTCAAGGTAGTCATCTTCAATCTTACTAATTCAGCTTTCTATTTCTTCAATTCTATTACTCACCCCTTTTATGATATTGTCTATTTCTGTTATTTAGCTTCTGGAATTTGATTAATTGTAGGATTTCTGGGTTTTCTATTTTTTCAGTGTTCTCTTGACCATTTCACCCATACATTGAAATTACATGAATACCATTTTTCTGAATTCTATTTCTTATAGTTCCAGGACCTTTTCTTCAGAATATTCCTTTGGATCTGTGTACTATACAGCTGTTTTATCTCTCCCCCCCCCCTTGTGTGCATGTGTGCACATGTGTATGCCTGTGTACCACGGTTAATTGCTGTTTCTGCAGCATCTTGGTCCAGCTGTCCATGTTATGTGGACTGCTAGGTCATGGGGGTTACTTAACTCTTTGGTTACTTAACAGGCACCAAAAAAATGGGGGAAGAAAAGAGAAAGGAAAAGGAAGTAGAAGCATGGGAAAGGAGTGGGGAAAAGAAGATATAAAAGTATTAAAATATTACTAAAATAATGCATTTTACCAAGTGTAATAAAAACTAACCAACATAGTAAAAATATTCTACAAGTGGAGAAAGGAGAACAAACAATTAGATATAGTGGATTTGGGAAGATAAACAATATTTTAAAATATTAACAGGAAGGGGGGGAAGTGACCTTTAGCTGGAGACTGCCCTTCGCCCAGTAATCTTGTTGCTGTTGTAGGTTCAGAGGGCCACCGCACCTAGGCGGGCACACTGTGCATGCTGTCGTGCCCTGAGGTGGCAGTCTGAAAAGTGCTTAGGTTGAGCAGATGGAGATGGTGCACGTACCCTGCTATGCCTGTGCTCAACGTGGACACCTGCAGCTGGGGCTGAGCTCGGCCCCTGGGGCATATATATAGTGTGACAGCCTCAGTAGCAGTTCTCTGCAAAGGAGGAGGAAGGAACCACAGCTACTTCTTTTCACCGGATATGCATGTCTCCCTGACAGCCACTGCAATGGCAGGCTCCATGGAGGGGGCAGTGGTGGTGGCATAGTGTGTGTTTGCGTGTTCAACATGCTGGGAGTTGAAAAGGAAAACTATGGGATGGGGGTGTGGCAGCTGCAACCTCTCATACTCTGGGCTCAAAGTACTTTAGTAGCTGCAGCTGTAGTCGTAAAGACAACTGGGGAGGTGGGTGGAGGGCTGGTGGGGGTGGGGTGCAGCCAGTCAGAAGCAATGCTGGGATGCACCACGCATTGGGTGTGCCTGGAGGAGCAAAGGCAGCTGGGGGCGGAGCCAAAGTGGACATACAACTAGAATTTTTGAGAAACTAAAAATAAAAGACAAGCTGTCTTTTAATTTTGGGGAAGTGGGGGTGGGGCTTTTCCAGCAGTTGTCCTTATGGATGTGCCGAAGCTGGGAAAGTCTGGGCCCATAAGAGAGCTCTCCCTAAGACTGAAAGATGAAGGGAGCCTTCAGGCAGTCTGAAATGCTCACTGGATGGCCACTTGTTGAGTGAAAGTGAGGTAAATGCAGTCATGGAGCTAGGGCTGGTCATTGACTCTCATGGTCTTGGCTCACAGGGACTAGAGACAAGACTAACAGGCTGGCTGATCTGAAGTTGAAAGAGTTGAGAGGAACCCCAGTCTAAGACATGACTACCTCAAGGAGACTAGAGTTATAAAGAATTTGTGAAGGAGCCATCTGTCTGAAGTTGAGGACATCATGTGGGGAACTCTGTCTTTGGCACCTATTGGTTGAGGTTGGAATGGCTAGGAATGAGTTAACCAGAATCCTAACGAATGAAGGGAAAGATGTTTGACCTTGTGAGCTACTGCAAATTGCCTGTTGATCTGACTTGCTCTAAGATTTGACTTTGCTGATGGATGCAGATACATAAGATTTCCACTAGAATAAAAATCCTTCACATGAAAGAACATGCTTAGTTCCTCAGAGTTTGGGGGAGATAAAAGCATGAGGTGACTCGTTTACAAACTTTCTCCGGTAAGGAAAGATAGCAATAGGATTACAAAATTAAGGAATAGGTGTTCGGATAACTGATATTATTCGATAGAGAATATTTCTGTTTCATTCACTTAAAGAATTTAAGGTTTAAATAGGGATGGTGCATTTTTAGTTGCAGGCATTTCAGTTTTATCCTGTTAGGCATACACATGACTTTATCTTTGTCTTTGTTTAAAGATTACGTATGGTTAAAATGTTGTATAAAGGCATGATATTAACAAGGGGTGATCTCTGGTCATTGGACGATTTTGTGAACTTGCATTTACGGAGGAGTAGAGTCAAGTTACACCATGATGACGGCTCCTGGGAAGTGTGACCTTTTTATAGAGAAGAAGATGAGCGCCCTCTTTCAGGCACTTTCCTTCCTGTTTGCTGGGCCTCTGACTGCCTCCAGAGGAGGCCTCATGTAGGCCCCTCAAGCCTGAGAGCTAAAGGTGCCCTGCCATTTTTCTACCGACCTTAGATCCAAGCAACACTGCACCCACTGGCCGATGATCTTCCTGTATCCTTTCCACATCATCATCCTGCAGTGACTTGAGTCTGAAAAGGCTCTCTGCTTGCATCAGACTCATGGACTTGAGTTAACCGGAATGGAATGCCTTCTGATATAAAGGTCTTTCCAGTGCATACATCATCGTCACTGATCTTGTTTCTCTGGACAACCCAGTCTAACACATGATCCATATACTCAAATGTCTTCCCATAGTCAAAAAAATACAAGTAAGTGTTTTTCTGATATAATCTGCATATAGCGACAATCCAGCTGACGTCAATAATGCGGAAAGCATTGGTACTAAAGCAAGACTCAAGAAATTGATGAAATACCAGGTGACATTGTTAGATCTCTCTCATGCAAGAAATATACCTCAGTCCTTGGCCTCCCAAGAGAAAGAATTCACGCTGAACCCTGGTTTGTGATCCAACAGAGTTTTATGAAAGTTAGGAGAAGTTTTAGGTTTACACAAGCACCTCGGGACACTTCCCACCTGTATATGGAGTCCTGAAGTTCCAGCGGAGGTCACTGCACAATCTCTAAGAAGCAGAAAAGGGCCCATAGGGCTCTGAATTCTAGTTTTTCAGGTCCTCCACTGGGAGGTGTGGTTGATGATCCTGGTCGACCCCATTGACCCAATTGAATTCACCAATTCAGGTGTAACACCCGCCTATGTATACCACCCCTTCCTGGCCAGAAGCTCAAATCTCTGAACATGCACAATGGATGCCCCAGTCCCTATGCTAGTGACCTAACAAAACGCGTCAACAAACAAATGCAACTCTGCAAGTATTTACTTCCTATGTCAAGAAATTTGAAAGAAAGTTACCTGCAAGCTGATTAAAAGAGATCCATACATGGACTAATTCCACAGAAAAAATGATCAAACAAAATGTAAAAATTATTGAAAAATAACATTTATATTCTTTTTTATGGCACCTGTGGGAAGCTGAGGGACTGGATAAGAATGTAATGCAGCAAAATCCCCTATGCTCATAATTATGGGTCTGGAAAACAACTCTGGAGGGGGAAGATCCTTATGGTTATGAAATATAAATACATCTTAATACTCCTTCTCATGACTAGACACGATCCTCTTAATAACCCCTCTAAAAGGAACTGTCACATAAAGGAGCAACCATGAAAGATGCCTCATACCTGCCTTTGGCTATTCCCTGTGCCTGGAGGTTATCTGCAGATAAAATCAAGCAGGTTGCATAGCAGAGCCCCCGATAAAATGTAGTAACCCTGACATCTGACATCTCTTGCTGATACGAATCATAGATTACTCTCCTGGGGGAGGCTCAAGGGCATTCCAAGTCAACTAACACTAGGCTAAGATGATGACCCACTTCATTGCTGGTTTATTATACTACCCACTTATGATATTACTCATTGACTATGTAATAGATGTGCTGTATGACATGTGTGCCTTTCAAGAGACCTGTAAGCCCCATTGCATATACCCATCGACAAATACATTCACTCTCTGTCATGACAATGGGACAAGGAGTCCTTGTGCCCCGGTGTCTGTCTTATTTTCCAAAGCCACTCCTGAGGACCCATTGAAGGTTGGGGACTTCGTCCTCCATCCTCCGGTAGCAAAATTTTGCTGAAGATCATTTAAAAACATTTACAGTCACACATTGATGGGAAAATTATAAAATCTGAGGACAAATTCAGAAAAAGGTTTGAAAAAAGGGATATCACTACTGATGTCAGATGGATTGGGGTCAATGAGTAAAGAGATGACTGCATGAGATTCATCGACACAGAGGCTACAACATGTACTCAAACGTGTCAATGATGATCAGGATTGTACAGTACTTGGTGACATTTTATTCTGTTATACAGATGTCCTGGGCAATTTTACAGCACCTAACAACAACAACAAAGTGTAAAGCAAAACTGAGGCACGAGACAGACAAGGTATAGGAGAAAGGAGAGCAGAAACAGAAATATCTTTATTAGAGGGGGAAGCTCCTGGACAAGGTTCTGTGACCTAGGCCAACAGGTCAGGAAAATCTTGCCCAGCAGTCACAGGCATGGGTTTTTTAAGTGGTGGTGAGGAATGTGCAGCATTCATGGCAAATAACATATGGGGTCTGGCCACTCCAAGAATTGGTTGTCAACTTGTTGAGGCTTTCTTTCAACCCAGAGCATCTGGTCTCATCAGTTATCTTATCTAGCACCATCTGTTCTGGCTTGCTTTTGGTCTTGTGGGGGATGTGTTCAGGCCAGTCAATTATCAGGAAGTCAAGTATTTCTGGATTTGTTTTCAGTTTCCCCATTCCAGGGGCAGCTGCTGACCTTTGGAACGGCAGGGAGGTCAGGTCCTGACCTGCTTTAGAACAGTCCAAACATTCCAGCCTTTTAGTAATAAGGGGCATAGAAATCTGGCTACTTCCTGCTGATACAGGGCGATGGAGGGGAGGGATATGGGTCGGAATATTCTAGAGCAGCATCTGAAAACGGGGTTGTAGGGTTGTAACAAGAGTTAATTAGCAGATAAACTGATAAGTCATTCATTCTTGAAGGAATTTAAAAAGACAGGGAGCTAAAAGTAATAGCAAACAAATTATTACTGGGGAATCTTGCTAGCGGCTTGGCCCAGGACATGGTGGCGTTTGGGAACCAGGAGGTGGTTGCTGTGCTACCCCAGTGGCTGCTTTTGATTTCTTCAACCATGATTTTTAGCACTCTGACATTCTGCTCAACTACCCCTGGCTCAATACAGTAGCAACACTCTCCTCCTAAAAACATGTAAGTACCTCCCTTATCAGCTGTTAACCGATTCTGAAGAATTACCTGTGCCAGGTATGTAAGTTGTCACTGTTAGGAGGTAAGAGACTCTGAGGTGGAGATCATGACCAGTTGAAATTGTTTGTTAAAGTTCTGTGTTTGGAGTATGCTGTGCTCTAAAGCCCCACTGGAAATCTCCACACTGGAAACCTCCACTGCTGTCAGGGAGGAGGCAAATCTGAGGTTTACCAGGTCAGGTAAGAATACAGCTCTACAGCAAAGGGAGACAAAACCAGTATTTAAATTTTACAGTCATTTGAATTCTGCTCATCCATACTTGGTGAGTTTCAGTACTAACTATGGCAACTGGGAGACAGGGGTGTGGTGTAGAGCTATTAGTATTATAACAGCACTCTTGGACTATCACTGCAGGGAGGTTAGAGGGACTGAGATGGATTAGGAATCCTACTCCACTCGAATTTTGTAACTGGTAAACAAGGTCCGGCTGTGGAAAAAATCGCCCATTTAGAATTTCATTGCACCAAAACAATTGTCCAGGGTTGGAGAAAATCTAAGTATTAACAGTTATGTTATGTCTGTTAACTCCGGAGAAAAGCCATCCACATTCTGATTTGTGAAGTAACAGACTAGTTGTGGCTGGACATTGGGCAATGACAAGAAGTGGTTGGGAGAGGGGTGAGGCTGGTTTGAATTAGTTAGACTGTGGGCAACCATCTCTGCTCTGTTGCCTCCCCATGTGACTGGGCAACCATCAGTTTAATGTCCTTCACATTACCCATCCTATAGTCTCTCTTACAATGAATGCATCCACTTCTCCTTTCTCATCCACTTCTTGGCAAACAGCTTTTTGTAAACTTTCAAGTTTCACTCACATTCTGGCACAGCCAGACATTCTATAATGTTATCCAGCTTTTTTTTTTTTAACTATTTGTAACTCACTCTGATCTTCTGAAATTTACTGTCCCCACCTAAACTTAAGCAAGCACTGAATGTGAAACATGTATTAGCTTAGTGTCAGCCAAAGGTCTATCAGGTTTTGGTAACATAGTTGTGGATATTGTAAAAACCTTTCCTGAAACTCTTTAAAAGGCGCTGTGACCACCCATGGGGAGTCTAAAGGTCTCCTGGGAACAGCCTCTGCTGCATCATATAGCAGCTTAGCTACAAGGGAGAAATTGGGGATCCAATGTCTGAAAAAAATCCACAAAGTCAAGAAAGCAAAGTATTTGCTCTGCAGAAGTTCATGGTTGGAGGTCCTTTATGACCTGGCATTTATCTAGAGTTAAACCCTGAATGGTGGGGTGAAGCACAGGTCTAAATAGGTAACAGCTGAATGAGATAATTTTGCTTTGGCGGGAGAGAGCAGTTAAAGGAGTTGGTCTGTGTTTGCTTTAGAACTGTCTTACGAGGGGCTGCAGGTAAAGGCAAACAAATGCTGACAAGCTGGGTCAAGGGGGGTGATGGAAAAGATGCTTTTTCTGATGGTATCTGGCTATCAAAAGATATAGTATCTTGGGTCTTAAAGACTTGAAGGTAAACAAGTGGCCACGTAGCTCCAAAGTAACAAAGCTTCCATGGAAGAAGCACGTGCCAGCTTGTGTGACCATGAGGCATCAGGTAGCAAAGAATTAGAAATTATATCATTATAAATGAGGAGGATTACAGATTGGGGACCCAAAGTCCAAGTGTTGGTGAAGCAACACCCCCTTACAGAAGGGTCACAGGAAGTAGATGAGCCAGTCAGGGTACAGTGAAACCACAATGAAACATGCAACTTTCCTCAAGTTCTTAAATGCTTCCCTCCCCCTACTATCATTCTACCTTATTCTACCTTACAAATTGAACTAGATGAAAGGATGTACGCTGGTACAGATAGGAACCAGAAACATGGGGAATCCACGACAGATGATCCCTTCAGGACCAGTGGAGAGAGTGGCGATATCAAAAGGATGAAGGAAAGGTGAAGTAGAAAGAGGGAACTGATTATAAGAACCTACATATAACCTCCTCCCTGGAGTACAGACAGCAGGGAAGTGGGTGAAGGGAGACATCAGATAGCGAATGATAGGACAAAACAATAATAATTTATAAATTATCAAGGGTTCATAAGGGAAGGGTGAGCGGGAAGGGGGGTAAAATGAGGAGCTGATTCCAAGGGCTCAAGTAGAAAGCAAATTCTTTGAGAATGATGATGCCAACAAATGTCCAAATGTGCTTGACATACGATATATGGATTGTGATGAGTAGTATGAGTCACAATAAAATGATTTAAGAAAAAAAGAACTGGGTGGTGATGAGTAGCAATAACTGGGGTGGTGGTGCCCCATACTATTGGGCAAACATTGGGAAGCAATGAGGCCTATAGGGCCAGTGCCTCCAGCTCGGGTGAAAGAAGGGGAAGAAGTAGAGGTATGGTGAGACCAGAAGGAAGGTGTAAGGAGGCCCCTGACTTATTTAAATGTCTTTTCCCAACAGAGGGACCAGGTATGAAGAGATTATAAGGAAGGAATGAGTCAAAGGCCAGGACACCTGGGGCAGGTAGGCTTGCTATGAATATCCTTGACCGACATTGAGCAAGGACTGCCTAGCTCTGAAAATGAGGGCAGGTCAGAGAAGGTAGCCTCTGTGTAAGAAGGAAATTTACTCACCCAATACCTTGATCTCTATGCTCGGCGAGGGCGATGGGGCTCCAGTCACTGGAGTACCAACAGTGGGTCAGGCATTGGAAGGACAGTTCCTCCTCGTGGAGATGCAAAGGAGGCCTACAGCTTTTCCAAGGACTTCCAGGGTCTGTTTTGACCTCACACCGGGCAGGGTGTGGTTGGAACATTGACGCGTTAGACCTGGGGCAATCGAATGACCACTGCCCTTTTTCTCTACACTTGAAGCAGGTGCCAGGTGGCAGTCATTGTTCCCATACACCCCTGCTCTATGCTGCCCCTTTAAGGCCATGGGGGATCTCTGCTGCAGGCTGCTACTAAAGCTTGGGCTTAAAATTTTACTTTTTGTGGGAGCCAGGCATCACAGGCTGACTCAGCCAGTTCCTCACGGCTGTTTAAAAGCTTGAATGCCATATTCACTAAATCTTGGACCAGGGTTTCAGGGCCTTCCTCTGCCATTTTAAGCTGTTTCTATTATGTTTTGTTTAATGTCTGGAGCTGACTGGGTAATAAAATGGGTAGTGAGGACTGTAGCCCCAGCTGGAGAAGCTAGATTTAAGCAGGTGTATTGGGTTAGAGCATCAGTTAAGTGGCTTTAAAAGGTGGCTGGATTCTTATTGGGCTTTTGAGTGATCTCCCTAAAGTGACCAGATTTTAAGCGGGACACCATTAACTGGGGGGAGAGGAGGTTCTTGATTAAAAATTCGGTCTATATGGAACAACAAACATTTTCATAGAACACAAAAATAGTATTGTAATAGTTTTATTTAATTTTAAAATGCCATGGGACGCAGGACAAATTGGTAAAAGTGGGGTCATCTTAAGTTAACCTCTTTATGGGAAATGGCCTAAAGCCCAGCCAGGACACACTGAAGCATTTTATAGCCAAGAACACATTCATCCTTACCTGCTGGATTGTCGATTTGATAATCCCAACCAGGTTCTTGTTTGGAAACTACAACACCTTCCCTCTTATCTGCAGTTAGGGTAGAGGAAAGGATGACAAAAATATCATGCCAGGACAAATCATAAGCTTAATATGAATATAGAAAATATAGAAACTTAATAAAGGTTGTAGGGTCCTGTGAGAAAATACCCAGTCACTTCTCTATCTGGGAGAGATCTGTCAGGGACATCAGTGCATGGACCCTTACTGGCCCCTGTTTTTCCCTCTCTGCCACCCCCTCCTCCTGGAGGGTACAGATAAGATTTCCTGGGAATGGGTGTGGCTGGCAATGGAGAAGACAAAGGACTGGTGTAGGCAACTGTGGGGGTTGGGAGACTGTGGGTGTTGCTGCAGAGGACAGTGAGTGAGGAGGGAGCCAGGAAGGAGGTTAGAGAGAGAGAGAGACTCCGGGAGTCCAACAGGTCCGGCTTCAAGCAGGACATGGGTATTGGGGGCAGTCTCCTCAGCCTTTGAGATTTGAGGAGTTGAGGGGGTAGTGGAGGGAGATGATGAAGGACACCCAGAATATGGAGGAGCCCTTACTGGGGGTGCAGACAAGGAGTCAGGGGGTTCTGAGAAAAACGAGAGGGAGTACTGTCACGGGCCTGATTAAGACCGTGTTTGGCTATGAGAACTTGAGCAGGGTGACAGGAACAGGAGTGAAGAAAGGAAAAGACCATGAGGGATTTCAGACCCTTGTTTGTAGGCTGGCAAACCGTTTCTGGCCAGTGCAATTCATTGTTCAATTAGCATTGAGGCCAAACTCGGTTACAGAAAAAGACCAGGCTCTTTGGACAGAGATCAGGAGCCAAACCCAACTTAGAAAGGTTGACCAGTAAACACCCGAAGGAACTGTCCCTGGGAGACAGATAAAGGACTTCCCATGGTGTCTCAAGCTGTGGGGGTACGGGCAAAGGAGAAAGGCATCCCCTGATCCCCCATCCACACTTGTCAGTCAGAAACAGGATATACTGAGAGTATCCCGGTCAGAGTTAGGGACCCAGGAAAGAATTCTGAACCCAGTTTGTGGACATAGAGACATACATGAATACACTGGGGAAGACATATACCATGTGATAACCACCAAGGAACCAGAACTCGTGGGGCTACTGACAAGAACAAGACTCTGATGTAGACTTTAGACTCCGGAGCTATACAAAGGAAGTCAAAGTCGAAGAAAATTCTCTTCTTTGCAACCATTTATTTGTGGTTGTTACATTACAGCAGTGCTATGAAATTAAGAGCTTGACTAGATCACTGGCCTTTACCATTAAAACTCAGAAAATAAAATAGAAAACCCATCCATTATCCTTTTACCACCCAGCATTGGCAAGGATTTCTAGAGAGACGAGCTTCCATTATGCTGATGAGAACCAAAAGGAAGAGGAAGAGGGGACTTAGGTCCTGCTGCAGGGATGTCAATTCCTCATGTGTATCCTGAGGGAATCCTGAAGGGCAGTAAGATGTGGAGTGCTTAAAATGCTGCTGACAGGCCTCAGCATGACCCACCATCTCAGGATGCCCCCCAAGACAGCTGTCATCAAATTGTCTCTGGGTCATGGTGGTCCCACGTGCATAAAAGGCAGGTCACCAGGACTTTTCTCCAGGACTTCTCTTGAGGGACATAAACGACCAACTTTTCTGTTAGTAACTGAGAGCATTTATCATTTTCACCACCCAGGGACTCCTTCGGGGCCATTGACACCTCCCTCAATGTGGTCAAAACATGGTAGCCAAACTCCCAGCAACAGATTTCTCATGCAGCACCCTTGGAAGTTAGGAGTTCAGGCCGTGGAAACCAACCTGAGTTCAGATCTGGGCACTGTTGACCACAAACCAAGACGGTGATTAATCACTCCAAATCTAGTTTTCTCATCCGTAATAATAGCGTCGCTTGATTTCTACTTCTAAGTGTGTTGTGGAGCGTAAATGGGGTGATGTTTCTCAATGAAAAAGGAAATGCCAGTACATAACACCATTAATAACCTTTGCAACTCAAAAAAGAAGACATCATCCAAAGCTTATTCCAGTCTCAACCCCTCCCCCCGCCTCTCCTCAGCACTGTATGTGTACGTATGCAGGGCAGCGAGCCCCAAACTCAGCCCTATCTCAGAGACAACCTGCCAATGAAGATTTACTTTGTTCAAGAGCTTTGCCCAGTTCAGCAACTACATGTGACTAAACGTTAAAGACTCAACTTAAATGAGATTCAAAATATAATTCCTCAGCTATACTAACCAGGTTGTGAATAACCATACGTACTCATGGGGCTATCATGTTTGACAGCACAGTTACAGGGCCTTCCCCTCACTACAGAAAATCCTAGGCAGTGTTGCTCTTATGATTTCAAGGGATTCTAAAACATGCCTAAACAGTGGAGAGTTTTGGTCATTGGCAACAGTATAGTCTTGTTTCTTCAACCTTCCCTATTTAAAAATAAAATTTGTCAAAACTGTAATTTGAGTCATGTTTTTCTTGGGTTGTACTGAGATGAAATCAATGTCTTGGTGAAGTTCACTTGGGTGGCTCTTCAAGCATAAGGCCCTGAGGCTGAAAGAGATTTCTGCCTACTGTTTGCTCTGACAAAGGAGCTATATGAGTTTCCTTGAGCTTCTATAACAAAGTACAAAATGGGTGTGTATTAGTCTGGGTATACTAGAGAAACAAACTATATATATATAGTATATATGTATATATGTATACATACATACACACCTATATATACATATATACACCAGAGCGATTGAACATTGAGAAAACATCCCAACCCAGTCCAGTTCAGGGTCGTAAATCCAATATTATCCCATTTGTCCAATACCAATCTACAAAATTCTCTTTAGACTCATGAAACACATGCAACGAAGCCAAATGCAGGTTGATCTACAAGCAAGTGAGTAGAAAGTCTTTGGATTCAGGGGCACAAACATTTCAATGCAGTCAGGGATCTCTATGTGGCTTTTCTAGAGGTCTGGTTCCATCAGGGTAGGTCCATGCAGCTTCTCCTCTGGGATGTTTCACAGGGAGTCAGTCTTGTATCTTGTCAGTCGAGCATCTCCAAGGGAGTGAACTGAGAGAATGTCTCCTACCTCCAATAGAAGGCCATGCTCACATAAAGGTCTCATTGACTATCTCAAGATAGAAAAACCAGACTCCACCCCTATGCTCTTATCCCTCAAAATGACACCATATTAGGTGACTTCCACAGGGTGCCTATCAGAACAGAAATCTATTTAGTCACAGTTCTGAAGACCAGGCACCAGAATCAGAGTATCATCTGAAGGATAATCTGTTCCATTCTTTTCTCCTAGTTTCTGCTGATCATTGGCATTTCTTCAATTGTATATGCATTATTTCTTTCTCTGTGTCTACATCTTCAAATGGGTGCTTTTTCCCAGTATCTATTTTCTTTTATGAGAATACCAGTCATGTAGGAATATAAAATTAAGAATCAATTGACTTCACGACAACCTCATGATAGTTGCTAACATCTTCCAAGACTCTGTTTCCAGAGAAGGTCTTAGTCACAGGTGTAGGGGTTAGGATTTCAACATACTGTTTTAGGGACACAATTCAATCCATAGCAGTAATCAATAACAAGATACAGGCTCTTATTCTTTTAAAAAGAGTTATTTTAAGAAATTCTAGTTTCAAAATGGCCTGTGCTTATTCACATGACAGAAAAGCAGAAAGAGTCAGGGCATCTATACTAAAGGAACACTGTGGAAGTTCTTGCCAGAACAGCTCTGTGCAGTTCATGGATTTCTGGAAATTCTAATAATCTTCTCACAGGGTCTCCCCATATTCTTCCAAACATAGTCCTGGGGCTAACAAGCAAGAAAGGGACACAACCTTCCTTCCCTCTTGGGAAGTAGATTTCACACCCATCCTCATCAGAAAGTCCGAGTCTCAGGAGAAGCCCAGCCCACTCGTCCCAATCCTTGGAAACCTGGGCTTCATTACTCGTCTGCCTGCCCTAGGTCAAATTAGAAAACACACTGAAAGAGTGGGACCCTGAGATCAGCAGAGACTAGAAAGGTCTGGTGTGGAACAAATAGCAATTTGTCCCGGGGGTGGCAGGAATTCAGGAAGGGAAGCGGCACTGCATCCTCATTTCCTGGATTCCTTTCATCTCTCTGTGCTGCTCCTGTTTTGCAGAAGATTCCGTATGCTACTTTCTCCACCTGCCCCAGGCTTGGTCAGAGCACAACCACCCTCCTCGCTCAAGAGGCACACGTACACCCCGCAAACGCCCCCAGCTCCACACACTATCATAGTACCTAGTACCTAGGGTGAAGTTTCACAAATAAAGCCACAGCCTCCATGAACCCATTAGCCCAGGCTGGGTTACTCATCGGACTGCTAATCACAAGTTCAAAGTCATATCCACTCCTTGGTACAAAAACAAGAGTTCCTACTCCTATAGAGAGTTACAGCCTCAGAAACCCACAAAGGCAGTTCTATGCTGTCCTTTAGGCTCAGAATGATTCTAAGTCAACTAGATGGCAGTTGAGTTTGGTGTTTTGGTTTGGAACCTTCAAACAGTAACCTGTAGTCAAAAAAAATGAGCACTTTAAGTTCACTTCACTGGCTTCATCTCAACCCTTCTGGAAAAACACTCACAACCAAGCTATTCTTGAATAGAAGCTTTAGACTGTAGATGCTAATGACAATCCCAGCATCCAAATCATAGAGTCAAGGCTTTCTTCTCTTTAAAATTCAATTTGTTGTGTCTGATTACTGGTTTACTTTTCCAGATGGCCAACAAGAGTTCTTTCAGTGTAGCGACATGCACGGCCCTTGGGAGACAGCTGGGTAAACAGAGTTGGTCATCTTGGAGCTTGAAAAGTGAGGCAAAATGTGAGGTGTCTGAGAGAGGGAAGGTTTGTGGTTAGAGGACTTCTTGCTTGTTTCCATCCTATGATCCTAGGGCCCCGTTCCCTCCTTTCCAGGGTCCACTTAGAATAAAGGGGAAAGAGGCCAGGTAGTTGATTACACAGCTAATTTGGTTATCTGTTTTAAACTTTTCATTTCAGACTATTTTTAGACTTTCAGAAAGCTATAATACTACATTCAATATACTCTTCATTATTATAAACATCTTACATCAGCCAAGAACAGAACATTAACAGTGATGAATATTGTTAATACTGGTTAATGAAACTGCCAACTTCATTCAAACTTCCCCAATGTTTCCTATAATGTCCTTCCCCCACCCCATTTGGGTCCAGTATTCTATCCAGTATCCTATGTTAAATTTAGTTGCTATTTCTTTCTAATCATCCCCAATCTGGGATAATTGCTTGGTCTTTCCTTGTCCCTGGGACTTTGGCACTTTAAAAGAGAACTCATCAGGTATTTTATAGAATGTTTCATGATTTGAGTTTATTAAATGTTTTCTCACAATTGGAGTGAAGTTTTCCTTTTATGGGTAAGCATCACATTAAAATGATGCTGTGTTCTCACCATAGGATTGATGGTGTAATGTGCCATATTTCTAATGATATTAAAGCTTTATCAGTTGGTTTCCAGCAGACATCTTCAATGTAAATGGGATCACATGGCAAGTACTCTTTTGTTTGCTCACTAAAGTTTTTGAGATACCCACATCGTGTTACATGTACTGCTTGTTCTTTTTCATGATTGTATTTGTATTTGTGCCTCTGAGCACAGTGGCACAGAGGAGAACCTTGGACAGGGAACTGGACAGGGAAGTCACATGAATCCAAACGCAGGGTCTTAGTCCAAAGGGACTCCACTGCATGCTCTCATTTGACAAATTCAGCATGAACTCTATGCTCAAGAATGACAATGTGGCATGATGGCTGTGTACATGAGTTCCAAAGTCTGTTCCTGGTTAAAACATTGTTCTTATAGCTCTTAAACTAAGTAACTTTGAACAAGTAAGGAGATAACTTCCACACATCGTTCCTCTAGTTCCTGAATGCTTCCTCCCCAATACTATCATGACTCAGTTCTACCTTACAAATCCAGCTAGACCAGAGTACACACATTGGTACAGATACGAGCTCTCAACACTTGGAATTCCGGACAGAGAAAACCCTCAGGAACAGTAATGGGAGTAGTGATATCATGAGGGGAGGGGGAAGGTAGGGGAAGAAGGAAAGGTGGGGAACCCATCATGAGGTTGGATATATAGACACCCCCCAACCCCATCCAGGGGTATGAATAACAGAAAGGTGGGTGAAGGGAAACAAAGAACAGTGTAATACACGGAATAGCAATAATAATATATAGTTGATAAGAATTCACAAGGGTGGGAGGGTGGGAGAAAGAGGGGGAAAATAGAGGAAATGATACCAAGGACTCAAGTAGAAAGAAATTGTTTTGGAAATGTTGATGTACAAGTGCGCTTAATACTATTGGACAATGGATTATTATAAGATTTGTAAGAATCCACCAATAAAATGATTAATTAAAAATAAAATAATTCTAGCTCTCGAGGGGATCTGCTGGATCAGTTAAACCTAAGGCAGAGAGGTCAGCTCAGAAGGTTATAGCAAATGTTTTTTGTGATTCCAAAGGATGAACTTGAAATCTTTTTCTCAAGGGTGCACAGGAGGATCATGTAGGTTTATTAGGAGGAAGTTTTAAGAAAATAGGAAACTGAATTGGTATACGAGAGACAGTTGCACTGGGAAATTTCTTTCCCACCCTGACAAGACACCTATGCTTTGAGGTTAGCAAGGGTTCTCTTATGAGAATTTCATGGGGAAATTCCCTTTGCATACAGCCCTGATCTTACCCCTTCAGACTTGTTAGATTCTTACCAAACTCAATGAATCTTTCAAAGAAAAGTGATTTGAGTGCCTTAGGATGCCAAATTTGCCATTTTGATGAGGTGCAAATGAATGGAAGCAGAATTCTTCGGGCAAGATGAGCGATACAGACACACTGTCTTCAGAAGTGAATAGGCCTAGATGGAAAATACATGTTTACGTTTTTGTTCAATAAAGTTTTTATTATTTTGAAGCAATGTTTTTAAGTGTCCTAATATTTTTATTGGCCATCTTTAGCATATGCTTCTTTATATTATAGTTGTGTGGTGGTCAGGTTGATTCGGACTCAAAATCCCTACAGTGCAGAGTAAAACTGCTCCATTGGATTTCTTTGGGGCTTTTTCCTTAACCAGAGCACATCTCTAGGTCCTTTCTTCCATGAAGCCTCTGGAAGATTTAAACTACAAACCTGTAGATTAGCAGTTGAGTATTTAACTCTTCCATCACTTCTTTTAATCCAATGGTTTTCAATCTGTCTACACATCTTAACCATCAGTGTAAGCCACCAACCAACCAACTCACTGCTCTTGAGTCAATTAAATCTAAATAGCTGTTGGTAAGGTCCAGCCATCAACATCAAAATTCCTTGGGTGATTCTACTCAGAAGAAATATCTGGCTATCTATTTGTGAAATAATGAGGCATTCAAAACCCCTACAGTGTAGAATTTCATTCTGAAAATTATGGAATGGTCAGGTATTTGTAAAAGTTATCCTGTTTTCACTGAAATATGAAGTTATTGCTTGAAAACCTGAAAACATGGCTTGCCTTCTGGAAAAGGAACTGTGTCATTGGTGCCAAGGATAAATGTAGACTTTTAAGTAAATAATCTTTTATACCACATAGATTTTTCCATCCCAATCTATCAGTTATTCAAAAATAAATTTTAAATTAAAATTAACCCATGTCAAGAACAAAGTCATAATGGATCCATGATCTAAATGTAAATCCAAGAGCTATAAAGATCATTAATAGGGATAAACTTAAGGGCTCTATTGTAGAGTATAGACACTATCAAATATAATGAAGACAAAATAGATGCCTACAAAAGAGTAAGACATTTATATGCATCAAAATATTTTGCCAAGTATAGATTGTTATAAAGCTGTAAGAGTCCCCAATAAAATGATCTATGAAATTTTTTTAAAGTCTTCATCAAAAGAATGAAAAGCTAACCCACAGACTGAGAAGATATTTTGACAGCAACATGATGGACAAGGTATTAATATAGAAAATCTAGACAACTGCAACACTTCAATAAGAAAAAAAAGTTACTCTAATTTTTTTTTGTGGGCATCACTGCCTCTGCTGGTCGTGGGCACTACTCAGTGCCGCTCCTGAAAGCCGCCACTGGATTTGAACCGCCAAGCCCGCGGGCTGCATTTCCGCACTCAACCACTCACGCCACCGGAGCTCACCCAAGTTACTCTAACTTTAAAAGTGAGCAAAGGACAAGAACAAGAAGTTCACCAAGGGTGATATTCGATTGTCCAACACATTCACGAAGAAATGCTCACGATCTGTAATCATCTGGGAGACACAAATGAAAACAATGAGATTCCACCTTACACAATCCATGAGAGTCAAGTTTAAAGAAACAGACTATAACAAATACTGGAGATGCAATGGAGAGATTGCAACCTTCATCCAGTGCTGCTGGGACTGAGAAAACTTATATGGCACAACCTCAAACAAGTAGGCAGCAATCACTCTGCGGGTGTATGTCCAAAAGAAGTATGAGGCTTACTACAAACAGACCTATGCACTCACAGGTTCTCTACTGCGCTGTTCAATGTAGCAAGAAGATGGAAGCAACTGAAATGCCCATCTGTAAAGAATAGATAAATAAACTTGGTAAGTACACACAATAGAATGCAATGCATCACTCAAAAACAGTGATGAAACTAGGAAGAATATCATGGCACAGCTGGACTTGGAGAATGCTATACTTCGTAAACTGAGTCAATCGCAAAAGCAAAATAATATGAGACCACTGTTATAAAGGGGGGGAAACAAACAAACAAAAAAAGATAAGGACTTTCCTACCAAAGGAAACAGGCTTTGGGAATTGCCAGTCAAAGGGAGCTAAAGCAATGGGCTAGACTGTTGACAGGTGTTAACTTTGGTGAAATGAAATATAGCAGAGAGAAGGGAAAGCAAAGGTAAACTGTTGGGGCAGGGGTTTGATTAATAATTTTTAAATGGTGAATACAAAATTGATCATGTGAAGTGTAACCCTCCACCTAATTTATAATCAAAATTGTTTGTAAAAAAATTAAGATTCAGCTACACAAAAGGAAGTTGTACCTGCACCTCTCATAAGACACAGTCAAGTACAAAGGCGAAGCATTCAGCCAAGCATACAGCCTTAGCACTTTAAATATATCAGTGCTGGGAAGGACTGCAAAAGTGTTTCAGGCTAAGGGCAACAAAAAACTAAGGCAAGGGTTCTTGGTTGGGCCCTGAACTCCAAGTGAAAGAACAGGATTCGAATAACTTGCAAAACATGAAGCACATAAACCATATCTGCATCCATGCACACACAGCCTCATTGTCATCTAGTCGATACCTTTAAGACAGGGTAGACCTGCACTTGTGCGTTTCCGACTCTTTATGAGAGCAGAAAGCCCGTCATTCTCTCAAGAGGCTGGTGGTGGTTTCCCATCAGCTGACCTTGTGGAACGAAGCCCATTGTGTAACCACTAGCATTCTCACTGCCGTCAAGCCAGTGCTGACTCACAGCGACGCCCCATGGGCTGATGGGAATAGAAAGCCCAGCTCTCTCCCAGAGAGCTGCTAATGGCTTCACCTGGTGACCATGGGAGTCACTGCCCAATGCATAATCACTGAGGAGCTCCACCAGTGCTCCAGAAACCATTTAAAGAGGCTTAGATGTGTATCCATGTTAAGTTCTGCAGCTAGGATCATGATTTTATTCCTATATAGGAGAAAGTTAACGATCTTAGTATGTATACACAGAAACATCTAAGTAAAATAGCAGGAAGTCTGCAGCTTCTTCTCAGATGGTTCAGGAAAAACAATGGGGAAGTGGAAAGAAGGAAAACACTAAAAAGGAAGGAAGAGGGGAGATTAGGTAGATGGAAGGAAAGAAACATTGCCAATAGTAGTTTATAACCAACATATATATCTACACAGTTCACAGTGGATGACGTTGTGAATGAGCAAAAAACACATGAGGAAATGCTCATGATTGCTAGCTGTTCAGAAGATGCAAATCAAAATAATGATGAGTTGGCAACTTATCCCCCCAACAATGGCCCAATGAAACAATAGAGAACACTAAACACTGGAGAAGGTAAGGACTTATTGAAAACTGCTTGTAAATATGTACAACCATTGCAGAAAATGACAGGGTGATACCTAAATCTACTGAGACTAGAAATACCATATAACCCAATCATATCTTTGGTGGACTTATTCCCCAAAGAAGTAAGAGAAACAACAGGAAGGGATGTATGTCCTCCCATGTTCTTGGCAGCATGGTTCATAATAGCAAGAATCTGGAAACAACCCAAATACCCTTCAAGATAAAGAAACTCTGGTACATACACACAACAGAATACTGTAAATTCCAAAAAAAGTAATGATAAAACCATGGAATACTTCATGGCATTGACTGATCTAGAAATCATTATGCTAGATAAAGTTAGCAAATATATATAGTTTGAAATCACCAATAAAGATAAATACTAAGATAAAGGGAGGCTTCTTTGGTCATGTAATCTTCTAATCCATTCTCCCAAGCAGTGAGGCAGAGAGCTTTCCTAGCGCCCAATCAAGAGAAACCAAACTCACTGCCATTGAGTTGATGTCAACATATAGCATCCATGTAGGACAGGGCAGAACTGTCCTGCTGAGTTTCTGAGACTAACTCTTTATAGGAATAGAAAGTTCCATCTTTTCCTGAGGAGTCTGGTGGTTTGAACTATTAAGCTTACAGTTCCCAGCCCAACTGGTAACCTATGCCACCAAGACTCCTTCCAGGCTTCCTATCACTTCTTTTATATATGCATCATAAAACAGCACTTCAACTGAGAAGACCTCACCCCAGCTGGGGTCAGTGTCTCGAAATGAGGAGAAAGAAAAGACCATTTTGTTGCTGCCATTCAACATCGTGCCACCGCAAAGCAACAAATACTTCTACAAAAGTGATAAAGAAATTTTACTGGACATTCAAGTCAACTTTCCAAGGCAAACATGTAAGTTGAGTACGTTTCTGTTGGTGAGTAAACGGGGTGGACCAACCTCTCATCGGGGATAAAAATGCTTAACAATACTTATCTAGAACCCAAAAGAAGAATGCATTCTGTACTATGTCCTTAATTGGTCACTCTTAACCTAGTTTCTATTCAGTCTTTGGTATGCACATGTTAGACTCCATCCTTTTGAGACACATAACATCCTCCGACCAGAGGCCACACCAGAAGGATTCAGTGTGAAAACCTCACTAAATGAAATGGGCTTCATCTCATACTCACCTGCAACAGGTTTCAAGGAGTTGTGGCTACAATAGCCCAGTGTGAAAAGAAGCATACGACTGCTACCCAAAAGTTACAGAATTAGTGGTCATTGGACTTTGGTTCATAGCTCTTACTTAGAGGGTGCTCAATGAATGGTGACTCAGGACGACCACATATCTAAGATGCTAACTCTCTCCTTGCTTTTTTAATTACATGAATTAGACTAGTGGGCATGGCTTTGCCTTTGTGAATGAGTATTATTTAAAAGTTGGCCCTATCACAAACCTTCATTGTACATAGTGTCCAGATTAAAAGTTAAATCTATACAAATCAACAATTCATGTATTGCAGTCTGAAAAACTGGTCTATACATGTATAATTTCATTTTCAGAACAATATTTTAGTATATGTGCTGCTGAAGCGAGCACTCAAAACAGTATTTTAAATTCTCTATCCCTGGCTAAATTAATGAAACTAAAATGTACTCTGCCATAAAATGATGTTTCTTTCTTGATTCAGAAATATATTTAATATATAGGTATATGAATTATATCCAAATCTATAGATAGATAAGTTATATGAGTATATATATGGATTTGGTTATCTCACTTAGTTCTAGCCCTGATATAAGAAAAATTACTTCTTCGGACATGCCCTACTCCACACTTACCCTCATAAAGAGATCACTGAAGCTAGGATATCACTATAGCAAAGTGTGGAGAAGAAACCAGATAGTGTCTGTTTGTCAGAAAGACAGATAGTGTCTAGAGTCTTAAGAGTTTGTCTCCGAACGAGGAACCATCTAAGTGAGATAGTGTGTTAGGCTGGGTTGACTAGAGAAACAAATCCAAAAATTTAAAAAAATATACACACATATGGTACCAAAAAAAACCATAATTGTGCTGGGAAGAGCAGAGGTTTCATAGAAGCCATTTTTCCTGCTAAGCAAGCATGAAGCAAGTTGCTCTGAGTTAGTGCAACCAGTGGCATCACCTGGGAAAGTTCTCTCAGGTCACCGTGAATTTTTTTTGCAAAAGCAGTTTCATTCAAATCTCTTTTTTGTGTGGTGGTGAATTTCAGAGAACAGGACACAACAGTGAAATTTTGTTTCTTGCTTGGGTACGACTGCAGACACTGTTGTGATGTTGAGGACAGCTTACAAGGACCAAGACTATGGGTAAAACTCAAGTATATGAGGGGTTTCCTTGTTTTAAAAAAGATGAGATATTGATTGATGACAAACCTCATTCTGGACATTCACCAACTTTCCAAACAGAAGAAAATGTCAACTCATAGTGCATTTGGAGTCATTCCACCAAATCATACTGTTCATCAAACTTTCTATTTAGAGGTTCAGAAAAGATTGTCTAACAGTGTGAGACAAAAAAGACTTGTTTTGTGGCAGGTGGGGGATTGATTTTATCACCATGACAATGCACCTGCTCATGAAGCCATCTCAGTGAAAAAACATCATGCCTCTCGCCCCACACACCTTACTCATCTGACCTTGCTCCCATGCAACTTCTTTTTGTTTATACAAATGCAGAGGGACATGAAAGAACAGCGATTTAAAGACAAAGAAGAGGTGAGAAAAAAAATGAGGGAAGTGCTATCAGCCATCCAAACAGATCAGTTTGGGAAAAAAAAAAAAAAAAAAAACGTTTCCATGAATGGAATCGATTTGCTAAGTGTATGAAGTGTAATGGAGAGTACTTTGAAGGTGATAAGGTTGTTTTGTAAAAACTTTACATACATCGTTTTGAAAAACATCTGGTTTTCTTTGGTGGATAATAGATTATAGATGATAGATCAATCGATAGATGAGAGCTTTATATCAAAAAGTAATTATGTACCGAGAAAACATCCCAGCCCAGTTCATAAGTCTGATACTAGTCTATAAATCTGTATTCCAATTCATGCTGCTACATGCAATGAGGTAGAATGCAGGAATGTCACAGGACAGTGGAATGCCACAGGCCACCTGACTGTGGATCCAATGGCACTGGAAGCCACACAGGACTCTGACACAACTCAGAGTGACCTGCCAATAGGAAGGTGAAGACAGAGAGATAAGGAGAGGTCCCCAGGACACTTCTTATGAAAAGGCCATGCCCACAAGGAGGCAGCATCAGGTTGGGACCTGATGACAGGTTGAATACCACCCCTACACTTTACATGTAATTATGTAAGTACCACAGGTGTCAACTAAGTCAACATGGAAGCACACCAACATGTGTGTTCTCAGGATTGTAAGTAATACAATTCAAACCCAAAGGAAAGGATAGTATCAGAGCTCTCAAATTATGAACACTGATTTGCAGAAGGCTACGGATGACAGTGGAAGTCCAACATCTATTTGCGAGGTCTTCACATGGATTAATTCTCTGGTAGAGTCCCTCTGACTATAGTCCAGGGATGTGAATAGACTTACATTCAAACAGAGAGCATTGAAAATCTATTGTGGCAGATTCCGTCTGATTAAAATGGAACACTGTCACTCATCTCCTTTCTGACCCATTTTAAAGTTACTTCAGTTTTTAATAGTTTCTGGTTTCTTTTGGATTGACGTTTTTTCAATGTTCTGTCTAGTCATTGTTGCTGGAGTTTTATGTGTGTGCTTATTTGTTTGTTTTCTTGCTTTCTCTTTGTGTTTTATATGATTTTCTAAATATGAAATCCAGGATAGGTAGATCTGTAGAGACAGTAACTGGATTGATAATTAGCTAGAGGCATGGAAGGAGAGGATAGGGAGAATAATAGCAATGAGAATGAGAAGAAAATGATCTGAAATTGATGGTGATGGGATGATTGTACAAATCCTTTTAATATTATTGAACAAGTAGATTGTATGATATGTGAATTATATGCCAATATCTCTTTAAACAACAACAATGACAACGACCTGCCTTTTGACTCCACAATAGTTGACATACCTCCCTGAGAAGAAGTTGAGGTGCCACAAATTCTAATTTTTCAGTTTTCAGACACATAAATATTTACCACAGTTTAATACCCTGATCTTTTTCATTTGACAAACAAAAGTTGCTTTTCTTTGAATATATTCCAATTTTAAAAAAGAAAACAATTTTCCAGTGATCTTTATAGAGTAAATCTTATCATGGGAATTCCAAGCCTTGTACCAATTATGGTAAAAGCAGAGTGATTGGGTCTGGAAGCATGGATCAGATAGGTCCCAGGAAACCCTTCCATTACATGTAATAGCTATTGAATTTCCCAGTAAACCCAGAGCTTGGATTAGCCACTGTCTGGCCTTTACCATTAAAAATCAGATAATAAAATATAAAATCCATCCATTACCCCTTTACTATCCAAGAAAGGGATAGAGTTCTGAGAGAGGAAGGTTTCCATTATGCTGAGGAGAACCATGAGGAAGAGGAAGAGGGGAGTGAGGGAGGGCTTGGTCATTGAGGGTGAGCCTTCTGTGGACAAGTGCTCATGTCCATCCTCAGGGAATCCCAAGATGCAGTAAGATGTGGAGTGCTAAGAGTGCTGACAACAGGCCTCAGCAGGACCAGGCCATCTCAGGGTCCCCCCCCAAAAAAAATAGTTGTCATCCAATTGCCTCCAATCCATGGTGGTCCCCAAGTGCATAAGAGGTGTTCAATCGCTGATCTTTAAAGGCAGGTCACCAGGACTTTTCTCCAGGACTTCTCTTGCTAGACTTAAACAACCAACTTTTCTGTTAGTAACTGAGAGCATTTATCATTTTCACCACCCAACGGATCCTTCCGGGTCATTGACACCTCCCTCAATGTGGTCAAAGCATTGTAGTCAAACTCCCAGCAACAGCTTTGGGATGCAGCACTCTTGGAAGTGAGGAGTTCAGATCTGGACATTATTGATTACAAACCAGGACGTTGAACTAGTGACTTGACTCATCGTTCCACACCTAGTCTTATTCATCCCTAAAAATAGGTTCTCTTAATTTCAACTTCCAAGCATGCTATAGAGATTAAACAAAAGGGCTATAGAGTAAATGAGGTGTGATTTGTCAAGGACATTTCCTGAGAATATCCTTTACTAGCCTCAAAGAATGAGCAAGTGCAGTGTTGTGATGAGGGAAAAAATTTCCCAGCACAATTTCCCTAGTCTTTTCACTGCAATTCCATTTTTTATTTTCTGAAGATGTCTTCCTTATAAGTTTCCATAATCATTCTTTGCCCTTAGGGGGAAAAGAATCAATCAATAGTACCCTTTGGAATTAAGGGGGAAACTTCAAAACCTTCTAAGCTGATCTCTCTGCCTTAAATTGAATTGACTCAGCAGAACCCCTTGACACCTGCTGTTTTTATTGGACCCTGTCTTTTGGTTTGGGTCTTTTTTTTTAAGTGCTCTAATAAGACTAAGGCAAGTTACTACAGAGAGAACTTGTCTACAGTCATTCACTGATTGCAAAGACATGTTTAAACATATTTTGTTTGGAATAAATCGTGTATATGTGAACTTGGGAGAGCTGGTGGCATTGTTGGTTACAAGTTAGGCTGCTAACCTCAAGATCAGCAGTTTGAACCACTTTTCCATGGAAGAAAGATGAGACTTTCTGCTCCTGTGGAGATGTCTATAGCCCCAAACATCCAAAGAAATGCTTCTATTCTGTTGTATAAGGAATCTATGAATCAGAAACAGCTCCAAGGCAGTGAGTGATTCATGAACTAGATCGATGTATTTATGAACAATACTCTGGTATATACACACTTCCCTTATTTTGCTGTTCATTAATGCCCAGAAAAAGATGGTACCAGTCAGGTGTGGGTCAGATGACACAGTGCCATGACATCTACCCGGAAACAAAAAGGGAATGAAAGACACTTCCCCAGAACTCTTATGAAAGGGATTATTTCAAGAAAATGGTTCATGGAATTCTGGAAACTGGCAAATTCCAAATTCTTGCCAAGCCAGAGAATTCTCTTGACTCCTGTAGCAGGAACTGATGAATCCAAAAATCTGTAAGTCCTCCAACAGGCTCACATACAAAGAATTGAAAGTCAGAGGATGACAAGGCAAATGCAGGATCAAGGAAAAATGAGCCTTGCCAGAACGTCTGTGTGTTGCTGTAAATGAACAGCGATGCAGAGAAATGAGAAGCACATGAAATGAATTTAAAACAGAGGACTGCGGTTCACTCCGGCATGCAGCCCAGCACTGAACTGTGTCCTTTCTTTATACATACTCAAATTTGGGAATACTTGCCTGTTTGCATTTACTCAGAATTTTTAAAATTTGATAAACAACATTCTTGGAACAGCATTATCTAAAAAACCAGGTGCTGTAAAAATAAAATCTACAAAGCAAAGAACAGAGACCAAAACAAACTCCAGGCTAGACTTTCTTTATCAAAAAGCATTTGCGACTCCTTGATACCAAAACACCTGTTTACAGATTATTTTGACCTCGAATGTATATCCTTGAAGTTGTGATTTGTATCCAAGTTCTAACTGTATCTGTATATATTAAATACACGCCATATCCCCAAGGAAATTTCCCAACTGATTAGCTGCTAACATCAGATCACAAAATGGAAGATGGTTCCATAATCTCTGCAGAACCACTAAGAATTAGGGCCTAGCAAAGTTGCCATACCACCTTAACCATCACAGATATCTCTAAATCGAATGACTTCTGAGTTAGAGAAAGAGCAGACTCCATGCAGAGAGATACATAAAGAGAGGAGGGAGGCAAGTAAGAGGATTGCCTATAAACAGCAGAACCAAGGTATACCAGAGGATTACCTACCAGGAAGAAATCAGCATCACCAAGACTCTGATATGGACTGTGACAAAAATTTCTGGTCTTCAAAGTCATCCACATGTGGTATTTCTCATATAACAACCCTAAAGCACTAAGAAGACTACCTATTTTGAGAACTATTAGTCATTATACTTAGTCAACCATGTTGTGCTTGAAATTGAATTCAGTTCACTGCATAAGTGCTGTAGGACCCCACAGGTGATGCAGACTGGGAAGCAGGGAGTCCTAGCCAGTGGGGTGGGGCAGCTCAGAGAACATGGCAGTTCCAGGGTACAATCAGCTTTAAACCTTTCTATGTGCCTTGAGCCCGCTGAGCGGGAAGAAACAGGTAAAGCATGAAAAGAAAGGATGTGAGCCATCCCAAGAAACGAAGTGAATGAGAAAGCTCGAGACTTTTCGCATGCAAGAAGGCAGAGTCGGAGGCCAGACCCCGAAAGCCTAGAAGGCGGCTGAGGGAGGCCAGGCTCAGCCCAGTGTAGAGGAAGGGTGGTGGAAGCCCCTTTCTAGGCAAGGAAACTGAGCTCTGAGCTGCCTCTTCATTGAGAGGTTTGCTTGTGTTTGTAGACCCTTCACACACGATGCACGTCGCTCTGACCTGGGGAGACATTTGGTCACCTTGGTCTCAGGAAGCTGCACCCTACAAACTCGTTCATTTCTCTTTCTGGATTTTCTTCTTGAATTTTCTTCTAAAATTCAATTAACCTATTGTTATTACACAACTGAGAAGAAAGACAAGGATGTGGGCACAGCTGGTTTGGGAATAGAGACGGTCTAGTTGGGAAGAGCTCGTGTGCAGCTGATGGTCGGGTGTGGCTGCAGGGACCAAAGGGAGACCCTAGGACAGGGGTGCTCATACTTCTCCAGCATGGGCACTACTGATAAAATGATGAAGTCAAAATGCTGTACCACCCACAGAAATGCAAAAAATATATTTATTTTATGTATTACCTTTATTAATAAAGACATGGGAAAATCTTTATATGTACAATGTGTGCTTATGTACCTTGCATAACTGCGTGAGTCCACATTGCACAACACAACACAATGAACTATGTATGTTTTTGTCATGACCTGAGTGTACTCTGATGACTTGCACTGAATAGAATGAGACAAGGATGCATAGGCCAGACAGTAGCTGCCGACAGCCAGCCTCAAGCACACTTCCAAAGGATCATCAGTCATGGAGGAACGGTACTTGGACTTAATGATCTTTATGTGGGAAAAGACCAACTCACATAAATAAGTAGAGCTGAATAGTGCAGTCAAGGAGGTGGCATATTTTCTCATGTTTGGGTACTTTCCCTCTGCAAGGAAGTTCCAGAACTGTTCATGTGCTCTGGACTTCAGCTAAATATTGACTTGTAGTGTCAAATTCTCCCATTCTGTATGAAAGTGATATATTTTTGTCCTCTTACTTGGTCCAGCCTCCCCCCTCCACACACACACACATTTTAATACCCTTTCTTGCATTTAAGAGAAACAAACAAAGGTCTAAAAGTTGGCCATAACTTAGTTTTGCTGCACTTAGTGCAGTTGTTTGCTCAAGCTTTTGACACCTAAGATTGCATCTGATTGGCTGCGCTCTATATCAATTAAGTGACGGGACTGATGATAGGCTTATGTCTATTTTTTTAATGCCATGCGATCTACCCACACTACATTTATGATCAATTAGTAGTTCACAATTGACATATTGAGCGTGCCTGCCTGAGGATGGGGAATTGACTTGGGATGGCTGTTAGCCCTGGCTTTTCCGACCTAGGCTGGCCCTTCCTCCAAACTCCCATCCGGAGGCTCGTGTGCTTCCTTGCTTCATACTTCATGCTCCAAAGTCTTCCGTTGTCTCCTACGCATCTCCATTCATCCTCAGGATAGTAGGGGCACAAAAGAAGATGCTTGTCTAAACTCCTCTCAGGCTACATCAGAGAAAAAAAGAACAAGAAACGAAATCTCTGGGATCCACCCCTCCCTACAATAGTTGCCGGCAACTCTGCGGACAACCGCCATTTACTTACAGCCCTACCACCTGCCTGGATCAAGAACTCTTTGCCTCCAAAGAGCTGCAGAATCCAGACTGGTCTCGTTTCAGATTTCAGCCCTAAACCTGCACCAAGCATCTGCTTCTTCCACATTGTCTTCTTCCTTCCATTGCATGTTGACTCTCTGCCAGACACTTTCCCTGCTGGCTCCAAACATTGGCTAGCAAAGAAATTAAATCAGCACTTGGAAAACAGCTGCTTTTCACATAACATGGTAGGGGACAGGGCAGGCAGAGCAGCTGGATCTTGGTGGAAAAGCAAGAATCTGTGGAGAGCAGAAAGCTCATAGCAGGAGGACAAAGCCCCAGTGGAGTCCTAGGGCACCAGGTTACACTGTTGTCTTGGGTTGAATTCTTCAGACAAAACACACCCTGTGTCCACATTAACCATAGAATAAAGCCTCTTTCCAGCAATGAAGGCTGCTCTCTCCTGTACTTTTCCCTCAACGATAGAGATGGAGGGTCCTGAAGGTGCTATACTTCTAACCTTAAGATTGGCGGTTCAAGATCACTAACCACTCCAAAGGAGAAAGATGACCCTGTCTGCTTCCACAAAGACTTATAGTTTCGTAAACCCTACATAGAGTCACTTTGGGTCAGAATCAACCCAGTCACAGTGAGGTTTCATTTTAAATAGAGATCTGAAGAAAGCTTGGTTGTGTTGTGGGTTACACAAACTGCATAGTAGGGACTTTGAACCTACTATGTCATTCCAATGGAGAGAGAAGAGATTGACTGCTCCCATAAAAATGTATAACCCTACAAACCCCAGGAAGCAGTTCTACCCTGTCCTGCAGAATCACTGGGAATGGCAATCAATTCAGTGGCAGTGAGTTTTATTTTACTTATAGCGGCATCAGTGCAAATTTTTTTTCTCTTTCCTCTTAATTCTTCTATAAGAAAAATAATAGTGTGGGTGTTGGAAAAACAATTGAGATTGATGGAAACTGTTCTCCCAAAGTCACTTTCTTTGTCAAGATCAAATTGTCAAGGTTAGGCAGACTCTGACATCCACCAATCGTGGCCATCTGGCTATCAGGGCCTCTGATAACAAATCTGATTGTTTTAAGAGGTGCTAAGAATTTGGATTTTTCTTCAAAACTGTGGAAGTTACATAGCTGTTTGTCAATTGGAGGGTTAAGAGTGAAGAGACGGAGTCTAGCCTGTGAATCAGATCATAGTCGATGAGGTCTCTGTGTAGGGATGGCCTTCTACCTGAGAATTCTGGGAAATCCAGTTTTTCCACCTTAGAAGTGAGAAAGACCTCTCTCTCTCTCTCTCTCTCTCTCTCTCTCTCTCTCTCTCCCTGAAAGACTCTCTACAAGACACAGGGAGCTATGCTGATGGCAGTGAGAGCACTTGACCTGGAGAAGTCAAATGGAGACCCCGCCAGCATTCAGATGCTTATAACACCACTGAATGCACAAGATTTCCCACCCACTGACCTATGATATTCCTGAACTCTGCATCATTGCATGTGTTTCATGAGTCTGAAGAGGACTTTATAGATTGGTATCAGACATATGGACTTATGGACTTGATCTGGACTGAGCTGTTTTCTCAATATTCAATTGCTCTTGTATATAAGGCTCTTTCCTCTACATATGACAGTGTTCATGGATTTGTTTCTCTAGTCTACACAAACTAACACAAAAAGTCTCCTGAGATTCACATGCTGACAACTAATTCAAAGGTTGTAAGGCACGCAGCAAGTCAGTAGAATAGGTGCTAAGTAAACCAGGACTCAGTGTTCAAGTGTAAGACCTCTGACTTAAGGATGGGAGTTGACATGTGCTCAGCTCCAACCTTTGCATCCTCTTTTACCTTCTCTGTGTGTTCCTGATCCCTCCTGGCTTCATGTAGCATACACCTGGTATTCGCCTTTGAGAGACTTCCCTCATGTGACTGCGGCCACTAGACTGGTAGGAAGTTTTTATTCTCCTTCCACCCTGCCATCCTTACCCAATGACTGAAGGGAGGAAGGATGTGAACACCCCGTCTCTTGTCTTAGTTCAGTGTACCTTGCAGGTGTGTCCATATTGCAGTGTCCACTGTGGGACCAGTCTGGCACCACCCACTTTGCGACTTGCTGTGATCATCTCTTATTGAGCTTTTGCTCCTCCTAACATGCTACCTTTACTCCCTTTCCAGTTTGCCTTGTAATACTTCCTTCATGATCACCAGCACAGTAAACCTTTCCTTATGATCTATGTTGGAGAACTCATCCCTAGATAAATCAAAGGCCAATGGACAACTCCCCCTACAGTACAGAAAGAATAATTTTGCTAGAGGATGATACAATTGTTCAGAACCTTGAGAAGACATGGATAGTCAGAGTGCCTTGCCTTATTTAAGAATCAGCTAGCAATACCTGGATCTCTCTTGTAGTTTCTTTGCACACCCACCCCACTTCATCCTTCCCTCTGTATATCCCTCTATATACTTACACTGTCCCCAAATATTTCTCCACTCATCCCTACTGCATGCAGCCATGCAACAATACATACATATTTTGTTTCGACTCACCCGTTGCAAATCCCTTCAATGTACCATCACTTATCCCATTCTCTCCCTGTGCTTCATGCTTCCGTTCCTTTTTCTTTCCTAACTTTACTAATTTCCTCTTAACTTTACCCTTTTGGTCCGAAATGGTTGATTATTCTAACACAAAGGTGAGTTAAATTCCAGACCAGAAGGGTGAATAAATGTCACAGTGTTGGAGGTTATTCTAGTGTCTATCCAACCAGTAAGCCCGGACTTCTTTATGATTGTTGTGGTAGTTATCTAGTTTCCTGTCAACTTGAAGATACATAAAACTGTAGGGGTGAAATCTAACCTGGCCATCCAACCTAAGGATGATGGTGGCTTCTTGTGGGTGTGACCTTGTCATAAGAAAGGTCCTGGGAATTTCCCTCTCTCTCTCTCTCTCTCTGCCTTCACTTTCCTGCTGGCAAGCTGTAGAAGTGTCCCCCGCCATTGGATCCACACTTTGCACCCACCAGCCTGTGATCTTCCTGCATTCTGCATCATTGCATGTGACTCTGTGAGTCTGAAGAGGGATGTATGGAATCCTATCAGACATATGGACTTGAGTTGGACTGGGCGGAGATACTTATTGATGCATAATTACTTCTTTATAGAAAGCTCTTTCTTTCACATAAGTGAGTGTCACTGAATGTGTTTCTCTGGTCAACCTGGCCTAACACAGTTGTGCATTTTGTTCCACATTTTTCTCCCACTATATCTACCTTCCAGCATGATTTTTTTCACTGCAGATCATAGTGGTAGCTGGGCACCATCTAGTTCTTCTGGTCCCAGGTGTATAGAGACTGTTGCTTGCCTGATCCATCAGTTGGTTTGCTTGTTTCCATATGTCTTATTTTCATCAATCTTCTTTCCTCTGGACAGGGAGAGACAAACAGTTGCACCTTAGATGACTGCTTGCAAGCTTGCAAGACTCCAATTGGTACGCACCCAAGTAGGTTGTAGCACACTGTACCTATGAGGTATTTTATGCTAATTGACTGGTGTCTAGAGAAGTGAAGATGATAAGTGGGTCCCACTTCCCAAGATTTGGTTTAATGAGGCTGGAATGTCAGCAGGACACTAGGATTTATAAAGTCTCTTGAGAGGATTTGAACATACATTAGAGTTTGGGAAACCTGGTCTAACTGATTACTCCAATTCCTTTGATCCTGCAAGCTGGGGACCTCTGTGAACCAGGTCATCCTGGGATGAAAACCCTGTGAAAGAAACCAGTGCAGCTGGAGACAAATCAACAACAGCTGGTGGCTAGGGGGGAGGAGGAGGGAAGAATGAGCTTTGTGGCCTTAACTTCACTAGGCTCTAGTGACCATACTGGCTCTCAACTCACACACTTTCTTTTTAGAAAGAAAAAATGTCAAGCATATTTTCTGAGCTTTAATTTCCTCCCGGTGTCCTGAAGAAACCTTCCTAAGCGCTCAGGCAGCCTCAGCCTCAGTCTCCAGTAATAACATCAAAGAGTTTGGAACTGAGACCCAGGGTGACTTTGCTAAAGTCAATAAAACCCACGGAGGAGTGAAATTTTAAAAGCTTAGGAGAGGCTAACTCTCAACCACGAAAATGAAAATGGGGAACTGCTAGGGAAGTGGGGGTGGGGGTGTCACACAGCAGAATTAGTTTCACATTCAGGTCAAGAAGAGAAAAACAACAGCGGTACTGCTTTAGTGAATAACAATATAGGGTCCTTAGTTAAGTCTGAATTTCTGAGAAACAAAACAAAACAAAACCCAAAAGCAATGCATAATCTTTTAGTGTAAGTAGGTCTCATGTAATATCTTGAACAGAGTGATGCTAACTTGTTGTATAGAACATAATTACACTATAAGATTATTCTTTGCCTATTGGAAATTCACATTTAACTGAGCATTTGTGTTTTATCTGGCATCCAGACAATGCAATGAGAAATAGATTAAGGTTACCTGGATGTCTGGCTCCACTGTAGATCTCTGGTCTTACCTGGGTGTTCCTGGCTTCACCTACATGTCTCTTATAAATACAATATTTTAAGGTGTGGTGGAAGTCCTCAGAAAAGAAGATGAGAAGGCAGATGAGGCAGAGGTGCCTTCAGATGTGGAGGACCCAGCTGTTGTCTTCTCACCCCTTCCCTACATTTTTGCCTCAGGGCTGCTAGGTTGGCAGTTGTCCAGAGCGCACCAGGCCTGATGTCCCTTCCCTCTAGTCCAAGGTCAGGATTTTCTTTTCCTCTGTAAGTCAAGCATGTGGAGGAAAGTTCCACAGAATCTGAAGAATGACTGCATCCCCATTCCCAGGCCAATAGAAAGGGGGACTGAAGGTTAAACTATGAATTCACCACTCTGGGTTCTTTGTCCCTATTCCATCGCTTCCTTTTGTACTACACCAATCTCCAAGCATCTCCATCCATGGGGCTCCTTCCCCCCACTTCTCACCCAGGGGCCTTGGAGTAATGAACTCAGTAGGCCTGTGGACCTGTCCCCTCCCTCAGGTCTGAGTCCAGCTGGCAAGCTGGCAACTGGTGGAGAGAAGAGAGAGGAGTGCAAAGCAGGAACCAGATCAGGGACAACACTCTGTAGGGGTGTGTCATCGCTGCCGGCTGAAGGAATACTTCAGTAAAGCATGAGGCCTGGGCTGACATCTCCAAAAGGATCAGTGGTGCAGCCTTGCATTGTGCTTGCCAAGTCTATGTCGGAGTAGCTTGTGGCTGACACTAGGGCCACCTCAAAGTGAGGAGAGGCCTTTCAAAGCTGCCAAGAACCGATCACTCTTCTGCTATGGTGGCTGGTGTGGCAGCGTGGCAGAGGCAATATTTGGGGGCCCAGTCATTTCAACTTCCACTAACCGACCCAAAGAAAATAGTTCATCTGAGGGAAGAGAGATCTATTTGGAAATATTTATAGCAACATAAGGGAAATGATTTAATAAACCTGGGCATGTCAATGCAATGGAATGTTCTTTTACTTCATCTGGCATTTATTAAGTGCCTCCTAGGTGGCAGGCTACCATGCCAACTGTTAGGTTCACACAGGCAAAATGATGGACGCTAGGAACACAGGCGCCTGAAGCAGGTAGCCAAGGGTTTGAATGCTGTCTGTTTCCTCTTCTGTGAACTGGCAATCATAGGAGAGTGGTGAGGAGTCCACGATGTAATGCCTGTGGGAAATAGCACAGAGCTCTCAGCAGTCACCAACGATCATAATTTCTATTATTCCTGTTGAAGGAATAAGTGATCTGTGACCTACTGCTATCCTAGAGGTCATGATTCACACCCACGTAATGACTCCATGAAAGAAACAACTGGGTACTGTAACGACGAGAATCGGGGTACCCCGCGGAGCAGTTCTGCTCGGTAGTGCTGGGACCCCCATGAACTGGAACAGACTCGACAGCAGCAGCTTTGAGTTTGGGTAGGAGTCAGGGAGGTGCCAGAATAGTAGAACAGATAAGTCATAATATAAGCATGGAGGAAGATGTGCTAGGGATACATGAGCATCAGGAGCACACAAAAGAGGAAATGCTAAGTGCCACATAGAACATGGGCAAGCTGCAAGGGCACAGAGAAGGAAGTATTTAATTATGCCTGAAATGTCACGGATAGCTCCCAGATATCGTATCTTAGCAAACTCCCAGATAGCATATCTTAGCAGGGTCTTAAAACATGCATAGAAGTTTGCAGATGGACAATAGGCCATATTTTCTTGAGAAACAAAACTAGTGATTATATATATATGTGTATATACATATATATATATAACTTTGTAAGAAGAATGAATTTTATAATGAAAAGAGTCCCAACCCAGTCCAACTCAAGTCCAAACAAAGCTGCAGCTGGAGTAGAAATCTAGGAGATCACAAGCTGGTGAGTACAGAGTTTCATAGCTCCCAGGCCCACAGGAAGATGGCAGGGTGCCATAGCTACACATGGCGGCCAGTCTCAAAGCCTGGTGCACAATTCTGTCAGGCAGAAAGCAAAAAGACAAGAATGAGAGAAAGGATCCCAGGGAGGTGCTCCTGTGAAAAGGCCACTCACCCCCAAGGAGGCATCGTCATTGATAGGTGGAACTACACCTTTACATTTTCACCCAGGCACAAGTTGACATAAAATCTAAACACCACACATTCCATGATTCTCACCTTTCTGACATGATCACTGAAGACAAAGCAGGTGTGTGATAAGTAGGCTTATTGTGCCGACTGGCCAAAGAAAATAGGTAGGTCTGTTGTGCCAACATGGACAATAAACATATGTAAGATCAATTGAAGGGTGGAGATACAAATGGCTTCGCAAAGCCTGCCCTTTCTGTCTTGCTCTTGGATCTTCAGATGAGCTGGCTGCCTTGTTTGTCCTGTGCCTCGATTTGCAAGCTACACTACTCATGGGACACCTAATCCGTGGACTGTCTTGCTGTGAGTTGAGGTTCCTTCAAATCCTGCTTCACTGTGCTCCTGGAATAGACATCTCTTGAGCTGGGGACTGTCGGACTCTGTCATCTGGCTGACTGTTGGTAACCTGCCTTGCTGCTTGCTGCTTGTGGCTGAATAGTCTGAATTGCTCTACAGAGGACAACTTGGTGGCCCTCAAGACTCAGAGAACTGCCAGTGTACTAGCTGTCTGAAGCAAGTGAGTCACACCAAGCCATTTGTGCTGTTTTATAGATTAGTTAACTGTTTATTTCTTATGTTAGATATATTTATATATAAATATAGAGAGAAAATTATTAGTGTCCTGGTTTTGTTACTCTAGAGAACCCTGTTTAACATAAGGTGCATAAGCAAATGTGAAGAAAGTTGATGGTGCCTGGATATCAAAAGATAAGTATCTGGGGTCTTAAAATCTTAAAGATAAACAAGCAGTCATCTAGCTGAGAAGCAACAAAACCCACATGGAGGAAGCACACTAGCCTGTGTGATTATGAGGTATCAAAGGGATCAAGTATCAGGCTTCAATGAACTAAAAATCATATCATTGTGAATGAGGGAGAATGCAAATTGGGGATCCAAAGTCCATCTGTAGGCAACTGAACATCCCCTAACAAAAGCATCACAAGAAGGAGACAAGCCAGTCAGGGTGCAGGGTAGCAACAACAAAACATACATTTCCTCTAGTTCTTAAATGCTTCTCTCCCCTCCCCTCAACTATGATGATCCCAAATCTACAAATCCAGCTACACCAGAGAATGTACACTGGTTCCACATTCGCTGGAAACACAGGGAATCTAGGACAGACGAACACCTCAGGACCAGTGGTGAGAGTGGTGAAGAGTGAAGGGAAGGTGCGGTAGAAAGGTGGAACTGGGGCTGAGCCCCGGTGGCATAAGTGGTTGAGTGCGCAACTGCAGCCCACAGGCTTAGTGGTTCAAATCCAGCGGCAGCTCTCAAGAGCGGCACTGGGTAGCGCCCATGACCACCAGAGGCAGTGATGCCCAAAGAAAACAAAAAAGAAAAGAAAGAAAGATGGAACTGATTACAAGGATCTACATATAACTCCCTCCCTGGGGGACAGACAACAGAAAAGTGGGCAAAGGAGATGTCGGACAGGATAAAACAAAATATTAATAATTTATAGATTATTCAGGGTTCATAGGGAGGTGAGGTGGAGAGAGAAGGGAAAAAATAAGAAGCTGATACCAAGGGTTCCAGTAGAACGCAAATGTTTTGAGAATAATGATCGCTACAAATGTACAAATGTGCTTGACACAATGGATGGATGTATAGATTGTGATAAGAGTTGTATGATTCCCCAATAAAATGATTTTTTTTTAATCTGACCACCACAGGCAGAAAGGAAAAGGTATACCAGGGAGAAGCAAATGTGTGAGTCAAGTGGAAGGAGAGAAGGGACAGGGTCCATTCTAGGAACTAAATGCTTCTAAATGTCTTGTGGAGAGAAAACATATTCATTCTCTGGAATGTAGCTCTTTACTTTGGTGCATCTGTCCTTGATAGTCACACTGTATGCCATGCCTCCCGCTCTGAGCTCTTCAGCTAACCATTCATCTCTGACCACCTCTTGATGACCTCTGATTATTTAAGACCCTGATCCCTTGTGTTGGGGACCAATGATCAATTTCTGAATATGGTCTTCTAACCAACTGTTTGTCAGTGATTGCCGGGACTATGCCAATTGCTTGTGTGTAACACTAGTAGAGATGACTGGTCAGTTTTTATTACTCTCCCACTGATTGTGAGGATGCGCCATCTTTGAAGCAAGAGGAGAGAGAGAAAGCCCAGGACCATTGGAAGAGCATGTTCAAGATCTCTGACCAAGTTGGCAGAAGTCAAGACCAGAGACACCAGAGACCGGTATGGAGACTGAGACTATAGCACAGAGAAAGAGGAGCAGCACTGAGACTAGGGTACTGTGAGACAGAATGAAAGGCTGGCTTCCTGGTTCAAAGAGGCCAAGGTCAAGGACTCATGTGGCTGAGAGGCTGAAGATCAGAGAGAGAATTGGTTGCTGACTGAAGAGAGGGACTTCTGTGACTTGTTGACTCTATCCTTTCTGCTTACTGATCCTGACTTGTAACCCATTAACTTCTCAATTAAGCCCCATAATTGTGTGTATTGTCTATGAATTCTTGTGTGGCCATTGCAATGAATAATTGAGTGTTGTGAGCAGAAAAGTTAGTATCAGAATAGTTCAAGAAAGGTGAAGGATGGACACACGTCTGATCCTTGTCTTCTAGCAATAAGGAAGCCAGAGGAGGTCAGAGATGCCCTCTCATCCAGTTCACTGTACCACTTTAATCGCTTCAAGATCCTGTGAAGTCATTGACCATCAAAAGAAATACTCCAGGATTTGGTCCTAGAAAGTAGCCTGGAAGCTAGTCCAACTCCATCACTTTCTAACGAAGGAAGGAGGATCCAGAGAAACTAAGATTATAGTTCCAAGTCATCCAGGAATAGAGTAAGACTGGCAGATAATAGCCTGCTCCCTTACAGTTGCTGTTCAGTCTCCACTCGAAATATTTTATTGCCAGCATCATAGGGAGAAGGATGAGGTTCAGGATAAGCCCAGAATTTCTCAAAAAGAAGAAAAAAGTTGGAGGTCTTGCATGACCTGACTTCAAAATCAATTGCATTGCCACAATAGTCAAAACAGCCTAGTATTTACATAGCGATAAAGGCAAAGACCAATGAAATACAATAGAAGCCTTAGAAATAAAAGCATCCACCCACAGACAACTGACTTTCTTCAAAACATTACATGGGAGAGGCCACCCTCTTCAACAAATGGTGCTGGAAAACTTGGTCTTCCATCAGCAGAAGAATGAAACAGAACCCATCCTTCTCCCCAACCACAACCGTGAACTCAACATGGATGAGAGACCCAACCCCCAGAGCTATCGAGAATATCAGTGAGAAAATTAGAGCAAACGTAAAGACCTACATAAACTACCAAATATAACAAAGGAAGCACACGGTGGAAGACAAAAAATAAATGATTGGGATCTTTTAAAAATAAAAGACTTGTGTGCATCAAAAGAATAAAACTAGAGCCCATGTAATGTATTAGGAAAAGAAATTTTTATCAATGACATAACAGATGAGGGACTATTACTAGAATCTATAGAATTCTGCAATACCTCAATAAGAAGAAAAAACAAATAACCCAAGTAAAAGGGGCAAAGGACATAAATAGACAATTCACAAAGGATGACAAATGACTAACTGAAGGAAATCACTAACCACCTGGAAGATGCAAATCAAAACAAGCTTGAGCTATTATCTTACACCCACAGCAGTGGCCCAATTAAAAAAAAAAACACAACTGCTAGAGGGGATGTCGCCCTCTGGAACTCTTACACTCAGCTAGCAGACTGGTAAATATGTGCAAACTGTGGAAAGTGATACAGTGTTGCCTAAATAACTGGCAATAAATATACCATGCTGCCCAGTAATATGTTTGCTGACCATATGTCCCAAAGAAATAAGACAGAATACCAACAAACCTGTGCTGTCCCGTGTTCATTGTAGCATAGTCAGAATAGTGAGAAGCTGGAGACAGTTCAATTGCCTCCCAGTAGAAGAATGGTAAAGAAACGCTGGTAAAAAACAACAGAATCCCTTAAAAAATAGCTACGAAATACCTCATCACATGGATAGACCAGAAAACCGTTATGTTGACTGCAGTGAGTCAATCCCAAAAGGACAATTAATATATGACTGTTATAAAGGTAAACATCAAGATGAATTCCGGTGCGGTTCCAGGACATGTAATCTTCTAACTCAGCCTGCCAAGCAACACGATAAACAGTTTGCCTCACTTCCATAAACCACAGATAACAACCTCAATCTGTACATCTTAAAAACAGTTTTGACAGAGAAGGCCTCCCCTCAACTGGGGTCCATTTTTCAAGATGGGGTCAGAAATGACTATTTAGTTGATGCCATACAAAATTGTGCTAAGGTCACCCCAACTCAACAGACCAGAGTAATATGTGAATATCACTGGGAATTCAAATCACGATCAGGAGAGGGGAGCGAGCATGTTTGCATATGTGTAGGTAGGAAAATGGGGAGGAGCAATCTCCCATTGGGGGCGGGAATGCTTGACAATACTTAAATAGATTTAAAAAACAATTTTTTGCAGGGCAAACAGACCTGGATTAGGCTTCTGGTGGACGCCCCGACTGCGACAGGACTGTGAAGAACTTTGCAGTGAAGAGTGGATTGCTGCAGAACTTGTCAGGCTGAAATCTATCACTCTATCATTTGACTTCCCTTTTGACACATTTTACATATGTGCTGCTTTTTTATATTTCCAACTTCCTTTTGGATAGGAATTTTTTTCTGGTTTATTTTTTTATTTTGAAGGTTACCTATGTATCTCTTTTGCTGGATTTTTACATGTTTTCCAGTCTATGAAATCCAAGATAGGTGGATCTGGAGATAGCAATTGTATTAATGACTTACTAGGGGTGTGGGAAAAAGCAGTTTGGAGGGAAATGGGGAGGTGGTTGCATGGGTGTAGAAAGGTAGAAAATGTTCTGGAATTGATTGCGGTGATGATTGCATAACTCATTCTGATATGTGAATTATAAATCAATAAAATTATTTTAAAGTACTTATATAGAACCCGGAGGTGGGGGGAGAAGATATCTATCCAGCCATTGGTAACCCAAGCCATGTGCTATAATCTACAGGGACTTTAAACTCTGTCCTTTCGAAGTGCACAACATCCTACGTAGGCCACAGCAGAAGGACTAGAAGTAGAAATCCCACTAAGTGAACTGCACCTTACCTCGAACTCACCACTAGCCCTTGGACTTCAGGCTGAAACTCCTTGGTATGAGAAAAAGTAGATGAGTGCTTTTCCAAGTGTATAGAACTAGTGATCATTGGACTTTGGTTCAGATCCTTTGCCTTGAGGGAACCCAGTGAATGACTGGTCAGGACAACCGTATGCTTACTATTCTAATGCCCTCCTTGCCTTATTCTGACGTGTATTAATATGGTAGGCCTAGTCTATAAATTTTACCCTATTACCAACCCTATTGTTCATGGAAATAGTGTTCAGTCACTTGAGTCTAATCTGTACATGTCAACAATTCATCTACTATTTGCAGCTAGACTATAGGCATATGATTTCCTTTTCTAAAGTGTGTTAAAGTCATTATCATTTCCTAAATTAATGACACAATCAATTGAATTGTCTTATGCTGCAAGGAGATGAATAATAATGTTCTCCAACATAAAATGATGATGATGCCTATAAGGTGAACCAAAAACATATATAAACCATAGATATACGAACATATTTTGATATCATACTTAATTCTAGTCCAGCCGAAGAATGAGAAGGTCTTAGGACATGACCCACCTCCACACTGAACCTCATAAAGAGATCACTGAAGATATGTGTGCAATAGGATAGTGTGGTGCAGAAACTAGAGGATGCCCAGTTATCAGAAAGAACAGCATCTGGGGTTTGAAAAACTTGTGTTCAAACAAGCAGCCATCTAAGTGGGATGTCAACTAAATTGGCATGGAAGTAGCACACTAGCCTATATGAGCCAATGATGGTCAATAATAACATGCAACTCTGAAGGAATTGCTGGTATCAGAGCTTAAATGGTGAACACCTGGTTTGCAGCAGGAGCTGAATAACAGCAGACGCCAAAATCCACTTACAGGAGCCACACATAGATTAAGCCTCCCGTGAATTCCCTCTGACAATAGACCAGGGATGTGAATAATTTGGGCATCACATAAAGTACATTGGAAAGTGGATTATTGCAAATGTAGTTAGTTTAAAATTTAATGCCTTTTCATTTGATTTCTTTTTTGACCCATTTTAAACCTATTCTAGTTTTTAATATTTCCTACTTTTTTTCTGTTGAAGTTTTTCTCTGTTAGGTTTTATAGTTTTTGGGGGGTTTTTGTTTAGTTTTGTTTTTGGTATATTTTTCTCCATGTAAAACCCAGGATAGGTAAATCTATAGAGACAAACAATAACTAGATTAGTGGTTTCCTGTGAATATGGCAGGGAAGAATTGGGGTGAGAGGACTAATAACAGTGGGTACAAGAAAGAAGAAAATCTTCTAAAATTAATTATGGTGTGATTGTATAACTCTCTTGGATATACTAGAATTACTGAATTTTATGACATATGGATTATTTTCCAATAAAACTTTTAGTATTTTTTTAAAAGACATCAAACACAAATTGTACTAAGTAAATCTGCTGCACAAGACTTTCTTAAAGTATTGGAAAGCAAGATGTTACTTTAAGGAACAGGTGTGCCTACTCTGAGCCATGGTATTTTCAGTCACCTCTCGTGCATGCAGAAGTTGGACTCTGAATAAGAAAGATGGAAGGAGAATTGATGCACTTGAATTATGGTCTGGGCAAAAAATATGAAAAGCACATGGGCTGCCAAAATCAATTAGATCTGTCTTAGAAGAAGTACAGCCAGGCTGCTCCTGAGAAGCAAAGAGGGTCAGACTTCATCGCACACACTTAACAGGAGAGAGAAGTCCTGGGCAAAGGACAATAGGCTTTGTAAAGTAGAGGGGCAGGAAAAAAGAGGAAGATAATGAACAAAATGTATTGACTCCGTGGCTACAATGATGACAGTTGTGAGGATGGCCCAGGCTGGGCTGTGTTTTGTTATGTGGCTCGTAGGTGGCTTTGAATCACAGCCAACTCAGTGGCACACAGCAGCAGCAACTCTCTCCAGCCTCATCGTACCCCAGGGAAGTAAGGGCAGAGTAAGCTACCCGCAAACCCTAGGTGTTGGAACTAAAAGTGATCTTGAAAATCATCTGGAGGGCTTGCACAACTCATCACAATCCGTACATCCATCCATTGTATGTCAAGCACATTTGTACAGTTGTTGCCCTCATCACTCACAACATTTGCTTTCTATTTGAGCCCTTGGTATCAGTTCATTCCCCCCACCTCCCAGCTCCCCTCTCCCTCATATACTCTTGATAACTTATAAATTATTATTATTTTGTCAAATAATATACTGCCCGATGTCTCCCTTCACCCACTTTTCAGTTGTCCATTCCCCAGGGATAAAAGTGAATTTTTTTGTTGCCTCTATATTGTCAACAATTTCCTCAATGAACATGTACTGTTTTTTGATAAGACAAATAATAATTACACAGCATAAAACACGTAGAAAACTGGAGCAAAAATTAGGGCACAAATGATAACTGGCCAATACAGATGACTTTTCAATATTCTTGACTTTCTTCCCTTGAGAGGGGACAAGCCAGGACTCAATAGTATGCCATAGTCTTCACACACACACACACACACACACACACACACACGAACCTCATATTATAAACACAAAAACATACACACACTTGTACATATAACATTAAAGTATTATACACATGCAAATGTGCATGTTCTCAATATGACAGATCATACATTAAACATATATCATGTGCCACACACAAACTCACATACACATTCACATATGTACATATTACATACATCCATGTACATACACACATGTGCATATATATAACAAATCTACATGGATGGCATGTATACATATCACACTAATACACACATACACAATCAATAGATGTATCATAAACACAACATATCTACATCTAGTACATATGTACAAGCACAAGTTCACTGTGTTTCACTTTTAAATAGCATTTGGCAGTTTCTCTGCCATAATCATCTCACAAGTGATTCTTTGACCTTCTCAATGCATTTCTCAATGATGACAACCTGCTGGTCAACAGCCAAGTGCATCAACAGAAAAACAGTCAACTCTGACTTGTGGCACCCAAAGTCATTCGCCATCATTATTTATTGCCAGAGCTCCCACAATCCCTATCACTGTCAATATGTAATAAATACATATTCCTTCCCATTCCCATTCTCCACTAAATACAACTCCTTCCTATTCCCATTCTCCACTAGAAAGACCAGATGGCAAACCCAAAGGAAGGGAACAGTCCTTCAAACATTGTGCATGTCTCTCCCTCCACCGGCAGGTTAACCACAGCCCAGTGGTTTCCCTAAAACACCTGTTTCACTTGATGCGATTGAGCAGCAAAGGACACAGTGGATCTCCAAGGTCATCTAGAAAAAGAGGAGTAGCAGACACTCCCTGCCGGTGTCGGAATGTCGTTGTTAAGTGTCCCAAGGCCAATCCCACCTCAGAGAAACCCCATACACCACAGCAGAAAACACTGTCCAGTCCATGCTCACAATTATTCCTATGTTGCAGTCACTCTGTCAGTCCATCTTCTTGTTGGCCTCCCTCCCTCCTTGCCCCTGCACTTTACCAAGTGTGATGTCCTTCTCCAGAGACTGGTCCGTCCTGACGACATGTCCAAAATATGTACGATGAAGTCTTTCCCGTCCTTACTTGGAAGGAGCAGTCCAGCAGTACTTTTTCCATGACAGACCTGTTTGTCCTGTTATCAGTCCACACAGCACCACAATTCAAATGTATGAGTTCTTCTACACCCTTCCTTATGCAATATCCAACTTTTGCATGCGTAAAAAGCAACTGAAAATATCAGGGGTTGAGTCCTCAAAATAGCCTTGCTGCTTTTCTATATGCTAAAGAGTGTAGCAGATTTACCCAAAGCAATGTGTTGTTTGATCTCGTCACTGCTGCGTTCATGAGCGTTGTGATTCCAAGCAAGACAAAATCCTTCACTACTTCAATCTTTTCACCGTTTATCATGATAGGATTTGTGAGGATTTCCGTCTTTACATGGAGCTGTAATCCACACTGAAGGCTGCAGTCCTTGATCTTCATCAGCAAGTACTTCAAGTCCTTCTTACTTTCAGCAAGCCAGGTTGTGTCACCTGCACGTCAAAGTTTGTTAAGAAGCCTCCTTCCAATCTTGATGCTGCATTCTTCTCCATGTAGCCCCACTTCTTGATGATTTGCTCCATATACAGACTGAATAAGTATGGTGAGATAATATGACCCTGGCACACATCTCTCCTGACTTTACATCATACTGTATTCCCTTGTTATGTTTGCATAGCTTCCTTTTGATCCAGGTGCAAAATCCACAGGAGCACAGTGAAGTGTTCTAGAATTCCCATTCTTCTCAGGAAACAAATTTTCTCCAAAATGCCTGATTAAATGCATTCAGGGTGGTTCTTTTTAATTAGGGATCTATACAAGTAAGATTAAGAATCTTTTCCAAGGTAAGTTGTTCTTCGCTAGTTTACTCACAAATAAGAGTGAACTCATCTTCTTAGAGAGAGAGTTACCCATTTATCCCACTCTGGTCATGAGCGTCTATATAAATTCATTCAGTATCATTATAGTAGGAGTGTCTATAAAACTAGGATGACCGTGGGACAGTACTGTGTTGCAGAAACTATTTGATCTTCTCCCGTTCCCCCCTCAAATGAAAAACTGACCATAGCAGAGGTGAGACATCCTCTGAGGAAATGGTTTCTAAGATGTATAACTAAGAAAGTGATACATTGATTATAAGCTTCAGACAAAAATACCGGAACATTTCTTTGGAGACCAGATAAAATGGTTACATAATTATTTAATCCCAAACCAAAATGACTAGTCTGGTTTCTCCTTTTGTAGAGTCTGTTCCTTTAAAGACACTGAATTCTTCAACAAATGACAGTGCTCAGAGAAAAATGATGAGCTAGTCTTTCTGGACCATTATTCAAATCCAAAATAATATAGACAAAGCTTTTAAACTTAATCTGTTTTTAATACTCAACATGTCAAAAAGATTTTAAAAGAGCATCTAGGAGCAAATGTTTTCCACATGGGTTATCTCAACTTCCCCAAAAGCCAGAGATAGAACAGAAGTACTAGCAGTATTGGACCAAATGTTTGAAACTAACAAAATTAATAAAACAAATATGAGATATTTATCTCTAAATAAACCCAGTAGCAGTTCTTTCTGTAAAAACCTCAGGTTATACATGAAAAGGGGCATGAATATGGACATGGTAAACATTCATCAATTAAGGCATAAGACTGTCTCTTTGGGACTTATCAAGAAATCTTACTGCTATTCTATTTTGCAACCCGTAGTTCAAATCTCACTGGCTTCTTTAATCATGTTTTTAGAAATTTGTCAAAAATTTTAATGGAAGCTTTAAATGAATATTTTGAACCCATAAATTAAACTATTTGGGACACCTTCCCAACACAACCGCTGAAGACAAAGCAGGTGCATAAACAAAAGTGAAGAAAACTGATGGTGCTTGACCATCAAGGGATATAGCATCTGAGGAGGTCTTAAAGGCATAAGGTTAAACAAGCAGCCATCTAGTTGAAAAGCAACAAAGCCCACATGGAAGAAGCACACCAGCCTGTGTGACCACGAGGTGTCCATGGGATCAGGTACTAAGCATCAAAGAACTAAAAGTCATATCACTGTGAATGAGGGGAGTGCAGGGTAGGGATTCAAAGTCCACCTGTAGGCAACTGGACATCCCCTTACAGAAGGGTTTCAGGGAGGAGATGAACCAGTAAGGGTACCATGTAGCAATGAGGAAACATACAACTTTCCTCTAGTTCTTAAGTGCTTCCTCCCCCTACTACAATGATCTCAATTTTACCTTATGAATCCAGCTACACCAGAGGATGGTGGTACAGATAGGAACTGGAAACACAGGGAATCCAGGACAGATGAACCCTTCAGGAATAGTAGTGAGAGTGGCAATTTGGGAGGATGGAGAGAAAGCGGGGTAGAAAGGTAAAACTGAGCATAATGATCTACATATTACCTCCTTCCTGAGGGACAGACAACAGAAAAGTGGATGAAGAGAGACATTGGACAGTGTAAGACAAAATAACACTTTATAAGTTATCAAGGGTTCATGAGGGTGGGAGGGAAGGAGAAAGATGAGGAGCTGATACCAAGACTTCCAGTAGAAAGCAAATGTTTTGAGAACAATAATGGCAACAAATGTACAAATGCGCTTGACACAATGGATGAATGTATAGATTGTGATAAGAGTTGTAAGAGCCCACAATAAAATGATTTTAAACAATTAAATTATTTGGGAGAAATGAGAAAGTTGTTTCTTATATACAGAGGATACTCTTTAAAATGCCTACAATGGTCTCACATATATAACTCAAAGAAACATTTAATCTATTCAGTAGCTAATTTCTAGTCTTAAAATTTGAGGGATTGATTGTAATTCATGAACCCCATTACTTGTGAGCTCTAGAAATCTTGATTTAGACTGGTGGGCTCCAATTCAGGATAGTAATCCTTTCTTTTTTAAAAAATCATTTTATTCAAGGCTTGTACAGTTCTTATCACAATCCACATAATATATATATCCATTGTGTCAAGCACATTTGGACATTTATTGCCATCATCATTTTCAAAATATTTTCTTTCCCCTTGAGCCGTTGGTATCAGTTCCTCATTTTTCCCCTCCCTCCTCCACCCTGCCTCCCTCATGAACCCTTGATAATTTATAAATTATTTTCTTTTCATCTCTCACAGTGTCCAATGTCTCCCTTCATCCACTTTTCTGTTGCCCGTTCCCCTGGGAGGGGCTCACATGTAGATCATTATGATCATTTCTCCCGTTCTTCTCTCCCCCTCCCCTCCCCCTCCTGATAACACTACTCTTCTTATTGATCCTGAGGGGTTTATCTGTATTAGTCCTTTTCTTATAGTTCAATACAGTCCATTTTCTTTTGTGGGAAATTTTTGTCAAATGTGAAGTTTGGGCAGGTCAGCAAAGTAAAAGCTTTTCGATAGATGACAGATCCTGATATGGTTATGGTTAACTAAAACTTATGCATATATTTGCAAGATTTGATTAGACTTGCCTACAATAGCCCCACATACAGCTCTTATCTTATGTATGTGTCCATTGTGTCAAATACATTTGCACATATGCTGCTATTATCCTTTTCAAAATGTTTTCTTTCTACTTGAGCCCTTGGTATCAGCTCATTTCCTTCTTCCCCACTCTCTCTCTCTCATGAACCCTTGAGAATTTGTTTTTCATACTTTATACCCAATGCTGTCTCCCATCACCCATTTTTCTTGTGTCTATTCCCCTGGGAGGGGGTTATATGCAGATCATCGTGATTGGTTCCCCCTTTCTCCTCCCACCTTCCCCTCCCCCTCCTGGTATTACCACTCTCATCATTGATCTTCGTTTCCCTGTCTTGGATTCCCTGTGTTGCCAGCTCTTATCTGTACCAGTGCTATGGTCTAGCCTAATTTGTGACGTAGAATTGGGGTCAAGATAATGGGGGTGGGGTGAGTGGAGGGGTGTGAAGGAAGCATTAAAGAACTAGAGGAAAGTTGTATGTTTCATCAGTGCTATACTGCACCCTGGCTGACTCGTCTCTTCCTTGTGACCCTTCTGTAAGGGGATGTCCAATTGTCTACAGATGGGTTTTGGGTCTCCATTCCACTCTCCCCGTCATTCATATTGATATGATTTTTTTATTCTGAGTCTTTGACGTCTGATACCTTATCCCATTGACACCTCATGATCATACAGTCTGGTGTGCTTTTTACATGTGGACTTTGTTGCTTCTCAGCTAGATGGTCGTCTGTTTATCTTCAAGCCTTTAAGATCTCAGACACTATATCCCTTGATAGCCAGGCACATCAGCATTCTTCACCACTTTTGCTTAAGTACCCATTTTGTTTTCAGTGATTGTATCAGAAAGGTGAGCATCACAGAATGCCTGGTTATGAGAACAAAGTATTCTTGCATTGACGGAGTACTTGAGTAGAGGCTTAGTGTCCATCAGCTACTTTAATACTTAACATCAAATATATGTACATGGATCTCTTTCCCTATTGTTATATATAAATATATTTATATATGTACATACCTGTATTTAGACCTCTATAAATATTCTTTGCCTTCTAATTCTTTCCTTTATTTCTTTTTGCTTTCCTCCTGTCCCACTATCATCTTCAACTTTCATTCAGCTCTCAGTACTTTCTCAAGCTACACTGCACTTGATTAACCCCCCAGGCATTCTATGCCCTCCTTGTCATTGATTTTAGATCTTGTTGTTCCTTTGTCCCTGAGTTTGTTGACTCCCTCCTCCCTTTCTCCCACTTCCTCTTCTCCCATGTCTCCCCAGAGTCATCAACCTCATTATTTCCTCTTTGAGTTTGCTTATCTTGCCTATCTTATATGGATATGCACGGGGGGTAGGGGGCAGTCCTATGAATAGTTGCAAGTCTGTCTTCTGAACCTTATGAACATTTTCTAGTCAGATCTGGTTACATGCCAAGACCTGCCCACCAATTCTTAAGTCTATTTTCGGGATTCCTTCGAGACTTCATTGCTTTGCTTCTTTTGCTTCTGTTTTGCTCCTGTAACATTTTACTCCAAGATACATTTCAGTGCTGTCCTGGGTAGTGCATTCTTCTGGAGAAGAGGTCAACATAGCTGGGACTGGGGCCAGCCCCACAGACAAAAAGGTAAATATCTTAATCAAGCCTCTAAGTAAGCAAATAGATTTAAAAGTAAGATATTAGCAATCAAAATCATTGAAATTATCTTATTAAGTAAAAGTTACAATCATAAGATATAAGCATCTACTGTAATGATAAGCGAAACATTAATGAAGCTTGAACAGACTTTGCAGAGGTCTTAATGGCCCTTTGGATGGAATAGTCTTAGATGAGCACTTGAGGCCAAATGATCCAGACACTACATCTGTCCTAGAGAAGTGAAAAAAGTCATGGAAAACAAAAATGAAACAATTCTAGAATTGTTAGGGTGAGGAACAAAACAAACATGGCACGTAGGTAAGCTAACTACAAATAGGAAGTAAGTTTAGATTACAAGACTGCTCAGGAAGTTGTCAATAATGATCTGAGAAATGATGAAGCATAAGTTCTCTTTAAGGACAATGTGTTTTGGTAAGTCCAATCTAGCCTTTATTGGAAACCATGTATTCAAAGAGTGAATCAGATTTTCAAACTATTAATAATTTTTCTTTCCAAATGGCAAAAAACTCACCATAACTCTTTACTAATATTATTTAACTTTAATATCCCCTTTAAAAACTCAATGAATTAAGCTTTCAGTCAAATAAGTAAAGTTTTGGTTAATTATATAGTGTGTTAGTGTGGGTTGA